>OY735259.1:2411674-2566104 GCA_963457715.1 Argyresthia albistria
ACAAGGTGATCTTGAATGACCTGTTTGGTGATGCATGGAGGGATATTGTGCGAGAATGTGGATGGTTCTGTCTGCGAGATGAATGAATGATAGCGTTGTCTTGTAATAATTTTCTCGAATGTTTATGGATATGTAGTAGTAGTATGTTTAATTGAATTTTAATAGAATTGAATCAAATAATAATTTGATAATAATATTGTGTTAATGTAATGTATTTGATATTTGTGCAACCCCTTGGATTTTTGTCTGTAATTTTGTGCAAAAGAGATCATTCAGTTTGGGCCAAAAGTGAAAGCGCATTTCAATAGCCTATAAAAACGAAACCATGGAGTGAACAGGTTAAAACTCATAATAAAAAATACTAGGATTTGTGTGTTCTATCTGAATATTACACTTTTTTTTCTGGCAGGCACTTTTACTTTTGGCACAAAAATGTATGGACCGTGAATGATCTCCTTTACTTTATATAAATCAGTAAATCTTGGGGGAAAAAAATACATACTATTAACAAATCAACGGATCGCTCAGCTCAAAACGCATGGAGAAGTGAAAAATCAAGATGCTGTGATCAAATAGCTGCTTTCATAGTGAAAATATCCCTAACAACCCCCTAGAATATGACTAGACCTTTCTGTTACACCCTGTACAGTAGTGCCAGTACACCCTGTACAGTAGTGCCAGTACAACCTATAGTGTCATGTCCTGCAGTTACCATTCGATTTCTAAAAGCAAATTCCCATTGAAGCAGGAATCTAATAGCACTTCGATTCTATTCAATTCTTAGTCCAATAAGAAGTCGCTGTTAGCTGATTTGTCTGTAATTAATTCGTGAAATTACCGGCCGCCGCCGGTCCGCGTGTAATATTTTGTTTTCATCTCAGAATTTCCAATTTGTAACTGAAATAAGGTTCCGTGGACATGACCTTGATTGAACGATTACGCATACCAGCGAGCGATAAGCCACTCGCCACTCACTGTTTTCACAACAATATGCAAAATACGACGCATATCGTAATTCAGCGGGCAAGAAATGTGCCAACCACTTATCAATGATGCTACTTCCTTATACATATGTACGTATAAGGAAACTTTACAGGACATAGTAATACTTATGTTTTTAACTCTTGCTAATGTATTGGGCATTATGTGGAAACAGGCTGACTGGCTGTAAATACATGTGACTTGTATATTTTCGAATGAGTCGAATAAACTGCAGGACTGACACACGCGTAATAAACCGAAGAATATAAATTCCTGGTTTAGTTAACCGCGTTAAAATAACCTAAGTAAATGGATGGGACGGGGAAGGATATAAAAAGCTAGTATACCCCTGACCACTCATAAAGACTTCACACTCCACTGTCTGACTATGGTTTGGCCCGATATTTACAAACTTCCAATAATGTGTCTACTCCTTCAGAAAAATATTCATGAAACATCAATCCTAGATTCAGAAAGCCATTCTAGTTGCGTGAAGCCAAGCTAAAACCCGTAAATCTAGTCACTAGGCGCCATTGCTCTGATGACATCACTACAGCTAGTAGGCCGTCTTAGAAACAGGTCAATGAAGCGCATTCTTTCGTAGTCTTTTGTAGGCAGTTATTAAAATTGCATTAATAAAAGGAATAAAAATAGGTTGGAAGAATGCCCAACTGAAAATCGTACTGATAGCTCTATAATAACCTTGCAGAGAGGTAACAGGTTAACAGGTAACATGATGAGATGAAAGACATGATTTCCCAATAATAGCGCTGCATAGTCAAAAATATTATAACCCAAATGTCTTACACATTGACAAGTGATTTAAAAAATCCCTACTACATCGGCTTACAAATCGTGTTCAGACAGTGTTACCCAATCTTAGCGAGTGGCCAGACAATTAGATACATAGACGTAAGACACCGCCTACCGGGATGGCGGCGGCCCGGCTAGGGGCTATGCCATCAGTACGTGCCTCTGGGTTCTTGTGCATGAACGGACAGTGCTTCTTGCGACAGCCGCCGGGCTGAGTCTCCCAGTAGCACGGGATCTGCTTGCGGTTTTTCTGTGGAGGACAAAGTTAGGTTAGGTCAGATAGATTGTAACTCTCTTTAAACCTGCCATCTCGGTTTATACCTACGGACTTGTTTGTTTAGTTGTCTGTCAAATCCTACTGTAACCACAAGGGTCCCATAGGACAGGCTCTGTCTGCTAGTTTGGGATTGACTATAATTTTTAGGGGTTCCCTTAACATGTGGACCAGTCTGTTTTCATGATGTGCCACTCTGTCCTTATAGGGTTTGGTCATTCAAAAGAAGTAATGGGCCTATTAGACTACGCTGTCGGCAGGGCCCTGTCTGACTCACTGTCTCTTTCTAGTCTTTCCATATGAGTGAGACGTCTATACAAATCGTGCCCTACCGACAGCGTAATGTAATAAGCTCTTTAACTCAGAATTGCAGTATATTGTGCAATAAAGTATACAGTATAGTTAAAATAAAGAGATACAACCCAATTAGCTGTTTTGTTGTATACTAAAATAAATGGTGTATAATGGGTGCCCTGATATTATTTGCCTATTGACAGAAGCTACTTTACTTACACAATCAATGACAAACATTTGCTTCCCTTTATCTTTAAAGGGGAAATCTCCATTGCAAAACAATTACCCACAAGATAATAAGAATTATTATTTTGACGGAAAAGCTTTGTTAGCTGAAATAGCATACCCTAAGTTCCATGTGGCGCAGTCTGCATTTCTTGTCTAGGCACTTTCCCTCTTGCCAGGCAGCGCACATTGTCTCGCATCCGAGTGCAGAAGGTTCATGTCGGAATACACAGTTGTCACCCTGTTGAAGTATGTATGTAAATTCAACCTTCGTTGTTCGGTATTGGATGACATTTTATTAATAGAATATAGATTTTGGGATTAAAGTTGGAGTAATAAAAGGTCACACCAATTTCATTGACACCTGAGTGTCAAATGGGGGGTAGTGGCGCATAGGTAGACGAGAGACGCAAATATGGGTGAGATCCTGCCAAGAAACTTGGTGGGGCCTGTACTTAGATAGACTAGGCCATTGATAGGGTTATACAGGCTGTGTCAAATTACATTAGCTCTATGCAAGATGTGACCTCACTTTGTAGCTTAACTTAAGGTAATGTGGGTGAGAGGGAGAGAGGTGTCAGCTTGCTCAGCGCGAAACTTGGCGCGAATTGTATCAATGGCAAATATTTAGTATTTATGTGGACACTTTACTGCTATGCAAATTGACTGGGTGGATAAATTTATACGGTATATCTGTAGGTAGCCGTTATCATGTCAGTAGGAAGCAAGGGAAGGTGAAGAAAATGTTCCTGTAGCCAGGAAAGACCAATGGATAGGGATCGGGTGAAAATAGACAGATATTCACCTTGGTGCACGTAGAATAATAATAAAAGTAGCAGTCATTGAATTTCCTAGGTGACTCCATCTCGCACACGGCCTTCCAGGGTCTGAAAAGCGGAACAACACCATGTTACGTTACGCCGACAAGACGAAACACACGACACAGCGCACACAGAAATTACATAAACATCGAAACATACACGACCGCCACAACTCGGTGATAAAACTGGCAAGGATACACGTGGGAATTGATTTCACGAACGGCGAAACTAAGGTTTTTCCACTTTGACAAGAGGAGGCATGTCTCGCGGCGAAAAGTTCCAAAATAAAAACCGAGCATATGTCAAATCAATAGTGCTCCAGCAAATACTCACCGTGAGTTGTGTTAACTGAAAAATAATTAAATTAAACACTAAATAACTACACAACAGAGCTATCTAACACAAAATAATACGAACGTCACTAAATTAGAAAGAAGATATTAGATATGGCGGACTTTCAAATCCACCATTGTTATCTATTAATTACCATAGACTGGAAAATTCAAACAGCAAGGTTGGTAGAAGCGACAAGCAAGACAAAATAAATTGATCAATTTGTTGGCCGGCCGGTACCTGTCTATGATGTCATCGTGGTAGGTAGTTGACTGGTATCTATTATTAGGTATGCCTAGTTCCGCTAGGGTTGGGGCCTCACTGGGCTGTCAATTTAGATTCCCCTTGCATAAATTCCCAAAAAGCTGAAAAGTTGCATGAACGTTGAGGAATCATTAATTCATTATAGAAGCATCATTAAAATGAAAAATACCCATTTTGCGAACTTTGACCTTGAATAAAAAAATATGCACACATCATCTCACATCATCACATGGAATCTATGAAGCCTTTTCACAATTTCTGAAATTGTGAAGTCTTTCGTTTTTTGAATTGGTTTATAAGGTAGGTATGTTATTGGTTATTTTCAAGTGTGTTACCTATTGGTCTGAGAAAAGGACCTTTAACCCACCCCCACCGCTCTAGCGGCACAGTTAAATGAGAATGAGGAATCAATTTTGTTCACTCTTTTCAGGGGACCTGCCGGCTGCCACTGTGCTACACAATCCTGTAGGTAGCTATTTGTAACTCCCTAATGTGTATGTAGCAATGATTTTCCTTTTCTCTTGGACTATAGATGCTGATGGGTGTTTTTAAAAATTTCCCCCGCATTTTCTTATACTGACTTTAATAAATATTATGATTTGAACCAAAGTCTTATAACAGTGTAAGAAAATATTTAGATGACAAAACTGCATGGTCCTTTCTTTACCATCTCAGAGTACAGAAATCAAATTAGGACGATGTACTGAGTATGTACATCATTCTTCAGTTTAATTCCTTGGACTTAAGTAAAAATATAATAACCGGCCAAGTGCGAGTTGGACTCGCGCACGAAGGGTTCCGTACCATTATCTATAGAAAACCGCAAAAAAAACATGTATGGGAGCCCCCCCCAAATATTAATTTAATTTTAATTCAATTATTTATTTTTTAAGTAAATATTATACTCAATATATTGTGAACATTTTAAGCATCTACCTGCTACCATTATCAATATTGAGCAAAAATGAGCAAAAAAAACACGTTTGTTGTATAGGAGCCCCCCTTAATATTAAATTTCTTTTGTTTTTTAGTATTTTTTATTATAACGGCAACAAAAATACATCATCTGTGAAAATTTCAACTGTCTAGCTACCACGGTTCATGAGATACAGCCTAGTGACAGACAGACCGACAGACCGACCGACAGACAGACAGACAGACAGACAGACAGACAGACGGACGGACGGACGGACGGACAGACGAAGTTTATTCTTTGCTCCATCCCTAAGCCGAAAACTTCCGAACGGGCGGTAGTTTCCAAAAAATATTATTGTTATATTGATACGTTGACTAAGCAATCCCTATGATTTTATGATCAATACAAAATGTAAACTAAACCGAACTGAATGATATGGCGATAGCGAAATTAGCGGACGGCGGGTATGTCGAGGTTTTTTACTGTAGGTACCTAGGCTAATTTCGATTTTGAACCATCTGTCGGTATCATCATCTTTGACATTTTACGAGAAGACAACCACAGACAAACATAACCTTTTTTATTTTCCGTTCTGAAACTGAGCATTTCTTGGACTCCATCAATATTTACAAACACAAAAAAGATTGCAGCTTTACAAGTTGCAATACAATGAATGCAATAGAAGTCTTGTTTGCCGTCTGTGTGGCATCTGGTGTCTCATTATCACATATCAGGCCCGGCCGATTTGCCTTGTTTTGACTAGTTTCTTTAGCAAAAGGTACATTCATATGAGTTATTTTTTTGGAAATCAGGTTCTTGATTGATCCTCAGATCAATGAAACTCTTTGCGCAGTACTGCCAGTACCTACTGATTTGATTACTTTAAAAACGTAGTGATTAGGTACTTTCTCTGTGAGTACTGCGCTCTTTGCTTACAAACTACTTTACTATGTTCACTCTGCCACTCAGATCAATGAATCTCTTTGTAGCAAGGCAGAATCAGCGTTTTGTAGCTCACAACAATAACTAAAGCAAAGGCGAGCTTATACCTCAGCATTTTGTAGTATCCGGGATACTGAGTTTCATTGATCTCCCTTAAAGCCTGTGAGGTGAGAGCACCAGAGCGGGGATCACCCTAACGCCTTTGCCGAACACCACCCCACCGACCGTATTTCAGGATTGACAGGTAAGGTAATACCTAATTGCCTACTTTGGGAAGCACGTTACCATCTCCATCTCGCCTTCTCCCAAACGGTGTGGCATGGGAACAGTAGCTCCTACTTTTAGTTAGACATGATTCAAAAGTACAAGTAGGTAATATTTGGTATATTGAAATCAATTTTGCTCGAATAGTGCTTCTGCCTTTTCCCATCTGAGAAATTCAATGCGTAGAAAAGACATACCCTTAAGTTAAAATTCCGACGATGCTCAAAAAGGGTGGAGCGACGTAGCGACAATACTAGGCGTGGACCAAACGTGACGTAGGAGCGCCGTGGTGACCGAGCGACGTAAAGACAATTCTTAAAAACCAGTACCTGTAATCGTAAATAATCAAGTTCGAGTCGGACTCTCACACAGTGTTCCGTATCATCGGCATTAGTATCCCTATATTAGAGTCTGTGCATCGGCATAGTATGTAAGAAACAAGTGCCTGTGACAGTATTTTAAATCGTGGTTTTGCTATCCAAAAATGTTAGGCGCTATTAGATTGAAATTTATATTAACATCATCCTTATTTTATCGTGTTTCTGTATTTGATGCTGTAGCGACAACAGATGATACCTGGTACTGCCTGGTAGTGTCGTTGCCAATAAATCAAAATTTCAACTTATTACGGTTCGTGCCAGAGAGCACTCAGACGAACATACAGACAGGACGGACAGTGGAGGCAGTAATAGGGCCCCGTTTGGCACCCTTTGGGTATTGTACCCTAAAAAAGGATATATGCGCGCGCTTCTATATCTTAGCAATAAATGAAATAATAAAAACAAGGGTAGTGTTGTATGAACTTTAATATCGTTAATCATGATTTTAAGACATAAATTTACACATAATAAATAAATGCTCACAATAACTCAAGAGAAATATCCAGTTTACTGTATAAAACGAAAACCTTTAAAACTAAAGAATTAATTGAAAAGTTAAACTTGTCAGAAGTGAAAACAAAGTCTATTAGCTAGGATAACATTACTAGACTATCGGTAGGTACTATACACATACATGACTGTTAAATCACGATTCAACACACCTAAGACAATCAAGGATGAAACATACACATCTTAGAGTATGTTGAACCCAAAATACAGTTAATTAAAAGTTAAAGTGTAGGTATATTTTAAAACCTATATTCTACTTGGTTACATACACGTAGTCACCAAATGTACCTATTAGAACGATACACATTTTAATGTATGCAATATTAGAATAGAATGATCATATGTTATATTTGATCCATAGTAACTATGATAGGTAGCTAGGGATGTAGTTGCCATAAGTTACTCTATGGTAGTTACCATCACAAATCTAGATTTATTTAACTGTGAAGTTGACGCGAATGATGCCGCGCAACTCAGCTGCATAGGATTCAAAAATATGCTTGGGAAACCAATGGCCAACTTCACATGCCCCGTTATCCTTGTAAAATCCCAACAAAACATTACAACACTATCCTAACTAAAACATACAATCGTGAATTTCACTCATTAGAAGTGAAGATAGCCTCAAGCCCTTTTGCAGACTTAAAAACTTTCGAGAATATTTTGTACGTGAACAATACTGTAATTTCGTATCTGGGAATGTTGAGTTGACAATTTTAGAAATGCTGATGTGAATGATCGTGAAACTAATTACTATGAAAGCCTCATCGCAGCTACTAAAGTGTCTATAACAAACTTAGTGGATGAAGACTTACTGGGTACATATTTATTGCATTTACTTAAACAAATCCACTGCATTACCTATAGGCAGTATCAGACATTTTCATATGGGAATGAATTCCAAAACGGTAGGATTTACTCAGTCTCGCGCTATCGAGATCATCTCCCAAAAGTCAAAAAGTAAAAAAAAAAAGACCATTGAATCATACAGATTGCTCAGTCAACGTCAATAGAGATCCCAGTAGAGATATCGGTTTAGAAACGACCTAAATTCGTCGAAAACCATCTCGATTTATATTTATTTCCATCGAAAACGGATCGAGATATCCCGTTTGGTCGAAACGCTAGTCGTAAGAATAGCTTTTTCTTGTTTTTGATAGAGATTTTGGTATCTCAAAATTGATATTTCGACCATGGACATGATCTGGCTAGCGCCGGAATTGCCCCCCTGAACTAAACCGCACTGAACCATTGTGTCCAGTAAAAGTAGACAGCTGATGTTAATTTGTCTCAGTTAATTAAGTGCTACATTTCTCTAAGGATTCTCGGCAATATGTACCCAATTAAAACAAAACTTTTAATGCAATGAACAACGCACAAGTCTATAAAGTAGAGTATTGCATAAACAAACATCAATCTCATACAAATTCAACACAACAGTCTTAAAACTCACTCAAACGTATTTCTAAACATAATGATGTCATGATTGTATCAGTGATAAAGTAATAACATTAAAATAACGACAATTAATAGTTTTCAAGTACAATGAACACTACATTGCCAATTAATTAATGACACGATAAAATATCATCGATTCCTATTTCACAGTTAACATAGGACTTATTCACGTCCTTATCTCATCGTCTCGCGACTCGAGCAAGAATGAGAAGTTCATTTCCTCCTACCAAATTCAGTTTACAAAACCCAGTATCTGGAAAGTGGTCTATTAATTTAGCACCTACATTGAATACATAAGCTACCATAAATCGACACACGTTCATATTATTCGATCAACGTATAACGCCCGGCGAGAATAGGTAGGTACATGGAAAGAGAATGTCATGTACTGAGTGACAGAGAGGACGCGTCGTCTCTGTCACTCAGTAACTTCAGCCAAAATGGCGATTGTAATCGTGTCTATTTTCCGCCGCCCACTAAATATTTTTCGGTGACGGGCAATTCTAAACTAATTTATTAATGTTTGTTAGCGAGTATAAATATAGATATTACTATGTTAGATCTTTACTAGTCCATCAGGCCTGATAATTCAAATTTCTAGAGGGGAGATGAGCCAGCCACCCGTCACTCAAATCTGTGCCTGTGCCACCACATACGGTACGCAGCGTGGCGCTACATTCAAATATCTATTGTAATGATTTGCTCGCAAATTGGGGCATATTGACTACCAATTTAAGTGCATAGAAGTGCATTAGAGAATAACTGCAATTTTTTTTTACTTTTTATACCTAATATTTTTCAAACAATCGAAAAATAGCAAGCAAATAAAATTACAGAATTTTGATCCAAAGTCGAAGTAAAATAATGGTCTCTACAGGCTTTAATGTATCGTTTTATCGAATTACCCTGTTTCTTGTTTTTTTAACTTTGATTTTAAGGGCTGATAGATTAAAACTTTTGGACGTTTTTGACAATGTAAGGATTCAAACTTAATTAGGCCATTTAACTACGCAATAAGAAATTAATGTAAATGTAGGATGCTGATAAATAAATACAAGAAACAATCAAACTTTTTAACTATTCCATCCAATCTTACAGATATTGGTATACCAATGCATAATGCCTCGGGGCTTACTCTAATTTTTCTTTGAATCCACAACCATTGTGTATTTATACAGTAGAAACGTATAAAAACAAACTGGGAACAAGATTTCGCTTTCCACTAGATGGCACTAAAAATGCAATAGAATCAGTCAATCAACATTTATAACACTGAGATTAGTAGATTTAGATCAAGGTAATTTTATTCGACGCGAACATTATCCAAATTAAGGCCGAAAATATGGTAAATTTAATTAAAAATGTTGTAGAGAGCAAATAATCAAAACTGCGCCATCTGTCGCAACGCCGAAAAACAACCACAAAACTGCCCGCTTAATCGCTATCTTATGGCCGCTGAGAGACTGCGATCCTGACACATCGTCATGTCAGGATCGCATTCTCTCAGCGGCCAGAGGATAGTACTACAGTCACTTTTTACCATGTCCAGTAAAGAGTCAGCAAATAACGCTTGAACGAACAACGCCAACTAAAAGTTCAACACTCAAATTCGTGCCGATTCTATCTCCGGAACATGACAGCCATTTACATTGACTTGAGTAGCACATAATACATAAGTGGACAAGCGTAACAGCACGCCCCGAGGCAAAGCGTAAGTCAACACAGGGTCGGAGTCAGGTACAAGAATGGCATTTAAATAACTATAGCGATGCGCACAAAGCCGGTTTTTACTACAAACAAACCGGAAGTTTGCGACCTCGCTATAGCTATTACAGTGCGATTCAGTACGCGACTCGCGGCCCTGTGTAGTGAGTGAAAGGTCCGCGTGTGACAGGGACGGCCTATCTCTTGGAGGAGCTCTTGATCTGTTGCAACTTCAGTCGTAGCGCGTCAACGTCCGCTTCGTTTCGGTGCGAGATCGTCTGGGTCGGGTTCAGCTGGAATGAGAGTATATTCGTAGGTTGTCGTTAAATCTCCTTGAATAATTACAGCCTAGCAAGCAGTTTACCCAGTGGAGGGCAAAAGAGGATTTTAGTAGAGTATACCAATAGGCTTGTGGCCTGTCAAGTCAAAATAGATACTTTTTATGAACTGTCAAAACGGAAGTTTTCTTCCTGAGTTCTAAGAAATAACAACTGAATGACGTCATGTAAAAGTGCCATCAAATGCTGTCTTTTTTTGCACAAAATTGACTTTATAAAATATATCTGCTGGAAATATACAATTCTGAGAATGTCAAGCCATTTTGTACATAATGCTTCAACTTAAGACTTGTTCCTAGATTTATTGGATTAACTTGGCCACAAGCCTATTGGATTGTATTAGATTGTGTTCTCCATAAGGGTGAAGCCAGTAGAGCAAAATTTTCTGGCGAGATGGGGGATGATGAGTTTCGGAGAAATTAGCGGGTTGAGGAAACGGGCGAGTCGGCAAAAGTCGCAAGTTGGGGAAACTGGCGACTCAGGGAAATTGCCGAGTAGGGGAAAGTCGCGAGTCAGTCAAAAGTGGCTGATAGGGAAAAGTGGCGCTCCAGGGAAACTGTCGCGTTGGTAAACTAGCGAGTAAGGGAAAATCGCTAGTAGGGGAAATTGGCTCGTTGGGGAAAGTGGCCAGTCTGGGGAAAGTGTCTAGGCTGGAGAAAGGGGCTAGTTGGGGAAAATGACGAATTGAGGAAAGTGGCGAATTGAAAAAAGTCGACCGTCCAGGACAGTCGCAACAAGTGAAGAAAAGTGTCTAGTCGGGGACAAGTGTCTAGCCAGGGGCAAGTGTCTAGCCGGGGGCAAGTGTCTAGCCGGGGGCAATTGTCAATCCGGGGGCAAGTGTCTAGCCGGGGGCAAGTGTCTAGCCGGGGGCAAGTGTCTAGCCGGGGGCAAATGTCAAGCCTGGGGCAGGTGTCTAGCCGGGGGCAATTGTCAATCCGGGGGAAAGTGTCTAGCCGGGGGCAAGTGTCTAGCCGGGGGCAAGTGTCTAGCCGGGGGCAAATGTCAAGCCTGGGGCAGGTGTCTAGCCGGGGGCAATTGTCAATCCAGGGGCAAGTGTCTAGCCGGGGGCAAGTGTCTAGCCGGGGGCAAGTGTCTAGCCGGGGGCAAGTGTCTAGCCGGGGGCAAGTGTCTAGCCGGGGGCAAGTGTCTAGCCGGGGGCAAGTGTCTAGCCGGGGGCAAATGTCAAGCCTGGGGCAGGTGTCTAGCCGGGGCAATTGTCAATCCGGGGGCAAGTGTCTAGCCGGGGGCAAGTGTCTAGCCGGGTGCAAGTGTCTAACCGGGTGCAAGTGTCTAGCCGGGGGCAAGTGTGTAGCCGGGGGCAAGTGTCTAGCCGAGGGCAAGTGTCTAGCCGGGGGCAAGTGTCTAGCCGGGGGCAAGTGATACCTCCAGCTGCGGGTCGATGCTGTGTGCGCGCGGGAGTGTGTTCTCGTTGATGCTGTCTGTCAGCACGCGGTTGTCGACCGGCGTGCGTCCACCGGACGTCGGCGATGCGTCTGTCTTGAGGCCCGCCTTGGCCTGTCAATGAATACACACAGAGTCACGCATTTTCATATACGGAGTGGCAGAGGCACAAGTGCCTACTGTTCGGGAATTGAACACCTTTTGCTGACGCCTGTATAGTCGGCGACTTGCAAATTACTTATTTTTAGTGCATTTTAAAGAACCGCGCGGACCGGGTGCATTCACAACATTTCAACATTTCCTTATTAACATTTCGTGAATTAAAGTCGATAAAAACATAACGACGGGAGGACAACAGATTAGTGCAAATGAAAACACATGTAGAACAGACGCGTCTTCTTCCTTTCCTTTCTTGAATTGAAGAAGTTAGCATTAATTATTTGAAACGACGTATTACCTGTAAGGCCCGTAGTCTTTCCAAGAATATCACGTGACTCTTCTCTTCGTTCTCAATGTTCATGTCTGAAAAAACGAAAAGTACATTAACTACTGCTTTCGTTATGTATTTCGGTTACAGTGAGATAGTTACGTACTCGAAGGGTGCCCAAACGAGAGCCTATTACAGCCTATTCTGTCCGTCTATCAGTCTACGCTATCTCACGAACCGTAATAGGAAGAATATTGAAATTTTCACAGAATGTGTATATCTGTTGCCGCTACAGCGACAAACACTGAACTTCAACAAGTATTCAAAACGTAAGAGCGTCCCCATACAAAAAGCGTGCTTTTTTGTACGCTGATGCGGAACCCTTCGTTCGTGTGACAGACAGACAGTGAGTGTGAGTGAGTGTGCGTGAGTGTGCAGTAACCCGGCGGCGCGCTCGTGCCGGAAGCGCGGCTGTGCGCGTGCGCGCTGCTCCGCCACGTGGCGAGTGTGAGTGTGTTAGTGTGCAGTCACCCGGCGGCACGGCAGCGCGCTCGTGCCGGAAGCGCGCTGCTCCGCCACGTGGTGAGTGTGAGTGTGCAGTCACCCGGCGGCGCGCTCGTGCCGGAAACGCGGCTGTGCGCGTGCGCGCTGCTCCGCCACGTGGTGAGTGTGAGTGTATGAGTGTGCAGTCACCCGGTGGCGCGGCGGCGCGCTCGTGCCGGAAGCGCGGCTGTGCGCGTGCGCGCTGCTCCGCCACGTCGCGCAGGCCGCGCTCCACGTAGTTGCGGAAGTAGAACGAGCTGCCCTGCATGAACGTCCAGATGTCCACTTCCGGGTGCCGCTCCTGAAGGAAGAGCGCATTTGTGTAGGGGGGAATTCGCTTTCAGACCATCGCGACCTTGGTCAGGTCAACCGATTTTTGTAGTCGTTCTACACGGTTGGTTGGTTGACTCAACTTGACAGTTCTCTCCGGCATTCAAAGCGTAAAGACGTAGCTACATGTAGCCAAAGCAACAAAAGATCGGTTTAGCAATAACTATTTACGCTTGAGTAAAGGAGAAAACAAAGATATAGAAGAAAGTTGCCGAAACTGTGGCTGACAGCGGAGACTACACCCACCCGGAGGTCATACAGCTGGATCAGCGCCTGGTTGTTGTGCTCCTTGCTGCCGATGCGCTTCAGGATGAGCGCCAACTCCTCGTGGACGCCCCTCGGCAGGCGGCCGCTGTTGAGGCTCAGGTTGTTGACGGACGAGAGCGCGTTGTTCAGCGCGTCCGGTATCGGTGTGTTTTCTTTCTTGTCTTCGAGCTTCAGTTGCTGTTGAGGATATTTCGTGGCGTCAGGGTGTGCTCATTATACAGAGCTTAGATTAGAATTCGTATACGCTTTGTAAAGTTATGGCCGATTTCACCAACAGTTAGGGGACACTTAGCTCTTTTTCATAACTGCCTAGGGATTGTTTCGGAGGCCGGCCTATTAAATTTAGGGGGTCCCCTAGTAGCCTAGATGACCCTTAAACTGAGGCCAAAGCAAATCAACCGCTAGGTGGCCCCTGAAAGATGGAAAAAAGTGTCCCCTAAAAGTTAGGGATTGTTGGTGAAAACGGGCATTATCCATAAAAAAGGAACGGGGGATGGGTTTAGTATTAAAAATAAAGTACTGTTATAGCACAGAAGAGATAATAGTACTCCGTACAGAACGGCCACTCCCTTCCCCGCGCTGATTCAGATACCGCACCCCACCTCTGGCGTCAAAAGATTGGTTATAAAAGATCAATAGACAGGGCTGAACGCCTGACGAGTGACGACGCGTATACTTTAATATCGCTGCATTTGCCGCGCCACCAGCCCTAGCAAAGTTTACGCACACATTTGCACGTATACAAACATCATTTGGTTATGTAGTAGTAATAGGTGATTATTTTACGAGCGTTCTATGGAGTGTCCGAGGTGTGGTTATAGTTAAGAGCCAAACCAACCTGCCGACAAACTGCCTACCAGTTTGGCAGACTTAAAATTATATACATAAGTGCTTTTTTCAAAAATAAACGTTATAAATAAATAAATAAATAAGTTAGTAAGAGCGTTAGTAGTTTCGTATATTGAAATCATATGTTCTGAATAATTTAACTATCTAACGATTTTAGCCCTTTTTCGCGAACGGAAATAAGCTTAAAAGGTGTCAGTAGCAGGTACCTGTGATCTACGTACCGGTATGCAGTCTGACCCACCTAACTGTGATCTACATACCGGTATGCAGTCTGACCCACCTAACTGTGATCTACATACCGGTATGCAGTCTGACCCACCTAACTGTGATCTACATACCGGTATGCAGTCTGACCCACCTAACTAACCTACATACCGGTATGCAGTCTGACCCACCTAACTAACCTACATACCGGTATGCAGTCTGACCCACCTAACTGTGATCTACATACCGGTATGCAGTCTGACCCACCTAACTAACCTACATACCGGTATGCAGTCTGACCCACCTAACTGTGATCTACATACCGGTATGCAGTCTGACCCACCTAACTAACCTACATACCGGTATGCAGTCTGACCCACCTAACTGTGATCTACATACCGGTATGCAGTCTGACCCACCTAACTAACCTACATACCGGTATGCAGTCTGACCCACCTAACTAACCTACATACCAGTATGCAGTCTGACCCACCTAACTAACCTACATACCGGTATGCAGTCTGACCCACCTAACTAACCTACATACCGGTATGCAGTCTGACCCACCTAACTAACCTACATACCGGTATGCAATCTGACCCACCTAACTAACCTACAGCATCATTACGTATAGTCATGAATATGACCGTATGCCTCTGCCTATGCCTAGGATACAAGCCACGTATCAGATATAGTAAGGCAGTGCTCACTAACGTGCGTCCAACAAAAGTCATCGCCTGTTCTTCCTTGTAGAATCTTTTCTGCGTGGCCTACGTCGTCGCCTGGTCAATTCCATTAGACTTGCTCTCTCACACTTTTTTGACACGTCTAATAAATCTACGACATCTAACAGATGGGCGTACCTTGAAAACTTTGAATAGATACGGGTAGAGATCCGACTCGTTGAGATCTGGTATCAGGGTCAAGTGGTCGGTGATGGCCGTGCCCTTTATCCTCACGAGCGTGTGGACCAAGGTCTTCACAGTTCTGGAACAAGAGTCAAGACTTAAGATATTAGCATGGCACTAAGCGTGGGCGCAACATTCGCTATTGCCACCACAACAGTAAGGAATATTTTTATGCGCTGCGAGCGAAAAATAGCACGTTGATTACTTCTTTTGCTTGCTTTACAAACGGCTTAAATATTAAGAAAAAAAACCTTCTCCAACCCGCACTGAGCCAGCGTGGTGGAATATGGCTCAATCTTACTCGTATCCGGGTAAAGGCCTGTGCCCCTCGGTGGGGAGATATTAACAAGTATGATCAGATCACGTTTCACAACATCGCAAGTGGCTACCGATTCGTCTTCAACGGGACTCTCATATACTATGTCTTCTCAATAATATTTTGACAAGAGATAATATTTATTATACAAATTTATATTGTACAACATTACAGACTATTAGTCTAAGGCGCTGTACAAATAATGAAAAATAGATGTTAGAGATAAGAAAAAAACGTAACTATAAACGGTACCTGTAAGGCGTATCGCTCATATCCGGGTTTTTCTTCCAATACGAGTTCGGGTACGCCTGATAGAACAGATGTATCTTGAACAACACCTCGTCGTAGCCGATCGACTCGGCGTCCCACGAGCCGAGCATCTTCAGACTCTTCCAGAAGCACTTGAGCAGCAGGTCTTGGTAGCGCGGGCAGCTCAAGTCGGTGACTGCGATGGACTCGTGAAGAAGCGCCACTATTGCGCTGGGAATTTATTGGTTAATTGATTAATGAATGGCTCCCGCAAATGCAAAGAGAAAACGTGTGCGGCCCAGGAAGATATGGAGTGATGAGTTGGGTTTATGGGATAAGAACTGGAGGGAGACCGCTCAGGATTCAATAGAGTAACAGAAGGGGAGAGAGGCCTTTGTCCAGGCTCGTAATAAATAAATCCCCCGATTGGTATCCACGAGGCTAGCTAGCGGTTGGTCCGAGCCGAGCGGTAGCCAATAACCTAATACGCGGAATATATGTATCTGACGATATATGTTTTGTGTTCTAGAAAATGGCGCTGTAGTTTTCGATGAAATTTGTGATATAGGGGTTGTTGGGGTAAAAAATCGATCGAGCTAGGTCTGAAAAAACTGAAAAATCGCGTATATCAAAGTTTTCATGCCTTTCTCATTGCCGCGCAATAGGATTGGCAATTTCACTTCAGTAAAATGAAAATAAGGCATAAATTTCAATGACAATCAAAAAGTAAGTTAAGTCATTGCGACCTCAGATCACGTGACACTTTGATTGCTACTAAGCAAACAGGCAATCAGAGCCTAAACTCACGAGGAAAACAAAATGCCTGTTTGCTTCTCGTTTGCAGCTGTTCAAAAACAGAGCAGCGCAGTATAGTCTGGTGATATGAATATGAATGTTTTATTTGCGCTCGGCGTCGGGCGGCGCGCCGGCTCCCAGCACCAGCAGCAGCTCCTTCAGCAGCTGCTGGACTAACTCGCTCACTCACCACAGCAGCGCGGTGCGCGGCGAGTGCTCCAGCAGTTTCACGCACACGTTGTTCAGGATCCGCACGAGGCGCTCGGCGTCGGGCGGCGCGCCGGCTCCCAGCACCAGCAGCAGCTCCTTCAGCAGCTGCTGGACAGCGGCCTCGTCGACGCGCGAACCGCAGCCTGCGGTCTCGTAGAACTAAAAATGAAAATTACATTGCTAGAGCTAGCAGAACGAAAACGGCAGATTGAGATGCCATGTGATTGGGCTGCCTGCCTCCTAATCCATTCAAAGGTCCGCTGGTTCATCCATTCCACTTTCCATAGTAATGTTTTTTCATAGGTTTTGAACTTTATCTCGATGTGGGTAGATTGAAAATCGCGGGCCGTGGACTTATCGGATGGGCATAAGAGTACTTATTGGCTGAAAAGATTTTGAGCAGCCCGCTCTTCGATTGACTATAAAAGGCAGAGTTTTACCCTAATTGGGTGGGCATGGACGAGGCATGACGGTCTCAGAGGGGAAGCGAACGTTATGGCGGGAGGGCGCGTGCGCCTCACACCTCGTCCCTGCCCACCCCCGTTCCCGTTGGCGTTGATACCCTATAGAAGTAAATACTGCTTACCGTAGGGAGAGCGCTAGCCAGGTACTTGTAGCAATTGCACTTGCAAATACTAGCTAACGTAACGAGCCGGTTCCAGGTTCCAAATTCGGTAACGGTCTCCAAAGTATGCTCGAGCGCTACTATAAAGCGAGTGATTCAAGCAGCATTGCCCTAGAAAATTATATCTCTTAGCTAATAAATCCCGCGTACCGTAGTGAGCGCGCTGGCCAGGTACTTGTAGGCCGGCATCAGCTCGGCCGGGTCGCGGTCGCCGGTGCGCAGGCGCCGCACCTGCGTCGCGACGGCGCACACGAAGCGCTGCTCGTGCTTGTGCAGCGCCGCCGCGCGGCCCGACGCGAGCGCGCCCGAGATGAGCGATAGCGCGCGGATTGCGGCCTGGGAAATGACATGTTGTTTGCACATAAGCTACTTATGCCCGACTTCACCAACAATCAAAGGACACTAAATTTGATTTTCATGAAACAAAGATAAAGTCCCGACTGTAACTTTAGCCATTTTAATGCACGCGTAATTAATTTGTTTATCCTCGTCGCCAACTGTTATAAGCAGGGGCAAAGTGAAACACCGGTTTACTGTAGCTCGTGTAATCGACTGACAAGCGCGGGCGCAGCCTCCACGCGTAACCTATATCTAATCATACATCTATGTACCTATTTATCATTTTCATAGCTGTCTAGCGATTGTTTCGGAGGTCGGACCCTTAAATTTAGGAGGTCCCATAGCGGCCTAGTAGACCCTTATACTTTGGTCAAAACGAAATAACCGCTAGGTGGCCCATAAAATAAAGTGTCCCCTAAAAGATTGGGATTGTTGGTGAAATTGGCCATTAGGCTTACACTACACATTATGATAAATGAATAAATCTAGCCCGTTGGTCTTGCTCCCCCGCGTTTGCCTCATTATGGCATGGCCTCATTCATTATCTCACAAGACAAAATTAATTCCCCAAGGGGGGGGGGGGGGATAAGGGGATACAGTTTGTATTAAACTCAATCTAATCAAATAGGGTTTGTGGAAGTCGGTTTTTTCTAAAGTTTACTTTTTGTTTCAATTATAATTCACATGATTTGCTACCTCAGATGATTGCTTACTTTCTATTTTTATTATTTATTACAAACACGCGTGCTCTACGTAAAACTACAGTACTAGGCCATTGTTTTGGCACGTCGGGTCTCGTCTCGCTCTCTTTCTCTCTCCCGCCAAGTCAAACGCCGAGTATCATTCTAGGGGCATGCCAAAACAACGGCCTAGTACTGTACTTGACTGTACAGCTTTCCTTCTTTTGGCGCACGGTGACAGATGGATCTAACGCCTGATGACCAATGAGGAATGAAAGGTCTGTGTTGACGACAGGTTCGTTGCAATAAGTTGCGTAGAGCTGGCGCCCCCCTGTAAAAGTCACTCATCTGCCAAAAGGTCGTTGGAAGGCTGTATATTATGAGCTTACGTTCAGATCAGGACTGGCGATGGAATGTATCGTGTCAGCAAGCTGCGAGTCCTCGATAGAAGGCTGCTGTTGTTGCTGCATCGGCTGCTGTTGTTGGCCGATCAGCGCCGCCGGGTTGATGTGGCGCGGCGGCGACAATGGGAGGATGCTGTGGTGAGGGGAGGGCGAGAATTTATTAACCGAGCGAGCGAAGTGTCTCCGTTTCAGGATTGGACAAAAATGCTTTCGTATGTCTGCCTGTTTGTCTGTTCTCCTCTACAGGGCGCATTTCTTAACCGATTCTCGTGAAATTTTGTGAGCAGGTTGGATATTAAATAGTTTTTTTTTTGCCGATTCAGTTTTTGGTTTTTTTTTCAATCTCCATCATGAGGTTTGAAAATGTAAAAACCGCTACAGCCCAAACGGCTCGACGGATTTTTACAAATTGGGTGTCGTTGGATTTGTGGAGACCGTGAGAGTGACACAAACTATAAAAATTTTAGTGAAAAAATGTAGTTTACAAAGTAATTGGTACTTTCATACTCCATAACCAAGTCCATTCATAAGTTTGTATGTCCGCAGTTCAGCTTTCCGCCAACATGCTCGCGAGGTCTACATCTCACAGAGCCACTAGTTAACAGTTTGTCAGGACTTATGCGAGGGATTTGTCATTAGCTGGGTCCCCACTGAGCGAGCCGCCTCACGAGTATTCTGCCGCGCGTGGCAGCTCGGTCAGTGTGGACGTGCCTCGGCCGAAGCGAATGCGCGCGCTCGGGCCAGGCACCGCGTCTCAGCCACTGAGTGTCGGTTTTTGTTTTGCTCAAAAGCGCCTCGGTCGCCGCACGCACTCTGGATGTACGTGTTTGTAACCGACTTCCAAAAGGAGAAGGTTTACTACTCGTCGGGATAATTGTTTGTTACGGCCACCGGCGTCAGTGTCAGTGTGCAGCACGGTACCTTTGCCGGACGGCGCGCGCGCCCGGCACGGCGACGGGTTCGTCCAAGAACCGCAGGTCGTGCTCGGGCAGCCGGCTGCTGCGGTGCGGCGGCACCACCGCGTCCAGCCGCGCGATCAGCGCCGGGTCCAGACCGAACGGACCGGTGATGAGCTTCGGCTCTGGCGGCGGGCTGAGGAACAACATAACAAAGGTTAATCTATACTCTATCCATGCTTAGAAGAAACTTGACAGCTAACCTAAAACTTCGTAAAATCCACTTTTAAAACAGTAGGGATGTTACCAAAACAATCTGAAAGAATCGAAATTGTTTATTCAGTTGAACTAACAGAAGAGTTGTCATCGTCATCACTGTTATCCGCAAATAGGGATATGATTAGTTCATTTCAACTATATTGTCTATTCTAATGTCTCTTTGCAAATATTGTAAAATTATTCCCGATTCACAAATGTTTAAAGGGTGTATCGATTCTTTTGATTAATCGATTTTTATGAACAATATCCCCTCACTAACAGGCTAAGATTGACATCTGTCAAGTTGCCTGTTATATTAGATACGCTATAATGGCAGTGACGTCCGCTCGTGACCCCAATCAACACCAGCCTCAGAACAATAACTAAAGCATAGAAGGAGCTCTAGAATATAAAGTAATATTGAATAGACGTGCTCGTCATTCTTACGAAACTTATGTGTGGTAGAAAGAGACATCTATAGTGTATTTCTACAATCTAAATTGTCAATCGTACCAGGGTGGCAAAATAGCCAATATCTTGAGGGAAGGGACAAATGCGATAAAAATGTCGATGTTATTATTTTATTGAAATCGAATTGCATTCTCAAACTGATTTTTTTGTCTAATATCTGCTCCAATTGATTAATGCGCCGTTGCAGCAGTAACGTTCGTCTTTCGGTTTCACTTGAGGGAAGGATTTGACTGCGCTGTTGCGTTTCTGGATTGGGATAGCTTGTTGCAGCAATCTCGTTCTCGTTCATCTGTTTTCTGTTGGCCCCAACCTAAAAAAGGGTAAATCAATATTTGAAACAACATAAACTATTTCTAAATAACTGTGTTCCTTGCTAAATAAGAATTGTACGCTTGGATGTTGTTCCGAAATGGCTCACTTACGCCCCTTGTGTAACAATCTACTATTTCTGTCACGTAAATATGGGTCACGTATATAAATATCGTAAATTGTCGATTTCCATGGAGTTCGGAAGCTGAAAATAGTGTTAAAAGTACCTTTGAGGATATAGTTGTGCAGTGTATTGAATTTATTTTATGTTCTTTTTGTATCATTTAACTTTAAAATCTTACCAAAGAGCGTTCTAGGCATAGGCGTAGAGAAGGTACGGCATTTGGCTTCAATCTACGGTACTTGTAACCTTTATTTATAAAAGTCATCTTCAAAATGTTTACTGCATATTCGTCGTGATTTTTGCCAAGACCAATTTCTTCGTGAAACGGCTTCTTTCCATCTTTGTTGAATCAAGCTATCGTTGGGTAACCTAAAATAGATAATTATGAAATAAAACAAAATATAATTATCTAAGTACCTATCGATAACTTTTTCACTGAGAAACAGACAATCGCCCATCCCTATTACCCACAACTAACAACAAACGTGTTACATGCTTTAATTTCACAATAATCATGATTTCTAGACTTCAAACAGTAGTTTTTAATGGTATTATAGTTATTTATCAATTCCAGTAGCTCACAAATGAAACCCTAGGGAAAAAATCTGCTAATTATATACAAAATTGAGACTTACCGATGGAAGCTGATCAATGTAGTTTCGTTTTCTTTTCGGGAGGAATTGGATTTACATCCCATCACCACACAAGCCATGCCGATTATTGCCGATGTATTTCACTTAGTCTAGGTGCCACGAAAACCACACGATACTTCAAATTATCCAAAATAAATACAAAAAACCACAAGATTCTGCAAATCAATGCACATCCAAACTTCACGTCAAGCATACTGTCAAATAGATGATGTATGGAAACGCATTACAATCTGTGATTTTGTGAACCTTTTTAAATTGATGGGGTAATGGAGACCATGCAGCCCAACTGACGTTTATAGGTACTACGATCCCGGAATAAGGAGACAAGACATAACTATTGTTTTCTCTTTCTATCACGTTGCTAAATTGATTGCTAAATTGACGAGACAGACATACGGGATTCATTTTTTAACGCTCCTTCTATGCTTTAGTTATTGTTCTGAGACACCAGCACCAAGCAGAGAGAACAAGATTAAACCACATTAAACTATGTATAGTCTATTATCTTCCTGGTTTCCGTAAGTCTGTAAGCGTCATGCTAAGACTTACCTATTTACATGGGGGGTGTCAAATGGACAATCCAGCCCACTCTTACGCGCGGCGCACATGCAAACACTCGCATTGCAATTCACGTTAGTTAGTCAGTTTCTCAGTACGCCATTTTGCTAGCACATGCATAGCATGCATAGCAACCGTGGTAGCTAGACAGTTGAAATTTTCACGGATGATGTTTTTTTTTTGTTGCCGCTATAACAACAAATACTAAAAAACTAAAAAGATACGCGTGTAGCACCGTACACGTGTTAGAAGTAAAACTTCTGTAGCTAGATCATTAAGTGGTACCTATACTATACACCTATCTATACCTACCTATACTAAAAGAGATTTAAATTTCCAATTTTGAGATCCAATCTCTGCTTCAAGTTACTTTTAAGTTTCAGACGTCCGATTATTTGAAATTTATTTTTTTTTTTCTGTCTTCTTCCTTATGGAAAGGCAAAGGCAATTAAAGCCGTACAGCCATGTCTTCAGTTCTTTGTTCAATGTTTTGAGGTTTCATAAGGCCGAAGCCAAGTCTTATGTTTTTTGTTTCGTAAAGCCGAAGCCAAGTCTTCTGTTATTTTGTCTCGTAAGGCCGAAGCCAAATCTTTCTTGTTTTTGTTTCGGCCGAAGCCAAGTCTTTTGTATTTTTGTTTAGGCCGAAAAGCCGAGTCTAATTTGAGGAGTCATATCCGTGTAATATATCTCAGTCCGTGTATTGCTTCATGTCCGATAGGTACATATTTCTACGACTTATTTTATAATTCTTCGACGGTGTTTCGTACGAACTCAAATAAAGGCATGTATGTTTCTTCAAATTCTAGTAGGTGCTGAGTAGAGCGCGGGATGCACTCAGCCTTCTTGAAGATATTTATTAGCTTGTCCATTAGCAAAAGGCGTTGAATGCTAAAGGACGCACACCTGAATATAATGTGATCTAGGGTCTGGTCTTCTGCACTGCAACTATCACATACAGGCGAATCAATCATCCTCATCCTGTAAAGATGGGCATTAAATCGACAGTGTCCCAGTCTTAAGCGGTTGATAATTGTATAAAATCGTCTGTTGATGAATTTTCCTTTTGAAAACCATGGTATCTTATCTATAGATGTCCCATTTATGCCTGCATACCATTGCCCTTTCTGAACTACCGTCGTAGAGTGGTCCCAAAACTTCTGCCAATCCATCTTCATATTGTCTTTTAATTTTCTAACAAGATCCGTAAACGGTAGGGCATCACCACTGACATTGACAGATGACGGAAGAGAGGTTATTGTTCTTGCGAGGAAGTCGGCATTTTCATTTCCAATTATGCCCTTGTGTGCCGGAATCCACATGAAAACTACTGCTTTGTTTTTCAAATGTAAATTGTGCCATAAACTCTTGATATTATATATGATATAGTTGGTTGCTGTATCTAGTCTGTGATTTTGTAGGGCCATCAGAACACTCATGCTGTCGCTTGCCACAAGCCAGTGGTTTGATTCGACCTGATGTTGGATGATATATTGTAAAGCTGACAATATAGCAAGGGCTTCAGCGGTAAATATGCTTGCATTACTATCCAGTCTTCTACCATGTCCAGCTTTCAAATGGGAATCATAAAATGCTTGACCGACGCTTGTGTCATTTTTCGCTCCGTCTGTGTAGATAGATCTATAATCAGGCCATTTCCTGATTTCGTTCATCGTTTCTTGCTTGTTGGTTAGATCCCTGTTTATTATGATCTCCATCTCTGGATATTTACATTCATATAGCCCTTGATAACATGGCCAGTGATCAGATTGATGTAGGTTGCCTGATTTAACTATTTGCTTTATTTCAGAAAAGTCATGAAGAATGTATGATTTTGAAGAGAAGAAAGGAGAAGAGCCTATGCTCTTAAGTTTGGCAATCAATGGATGTTTTAACAAAGAGGACATTTTTAATATAAATTTAAATTTCAGAAATTTAAATCTTACTTTAAGTGGGGGCAGATTGCATTCAACTTGCATTGAATTGATAGGAGTTGTTTTGAAAGCACCAGTTATGAGACGTAAGTTATTATTTTGTACCTTTTCTAATTTGTCTAATAATTTAGGTTCAGATGCAAAGCAAAGAAAACCATACTCAAAATGGCTGCGTACTAAAGATTTGTATAATGTCAGCAGAATTTTGGGATCGGCTCCCCAATATGTTCTACATAAAGTCTTCAGAATATTGAAGGCCTTACTAGCCCTGCAAACTAGATAATCGACATATTTATTCCAAGATAAGTTACTGGTGAAAATAACACCTAAGAATTTAGCTTCTGTTGCTATAGGTACACAGTTATTGTTGTAATACAATTGAAAGTTGTTTCCTAGTTGTTTACCAAAGACTACAATTTTGCTTTTACTTGCACTAATCTCTAGATTCAAAGAGGTAAAATAATTATGGAGTTTGGTTAATGCTTGATTTAATCTTTGTTTTATTTGATTTTGGTTAGTATCAGTACAATAGATTACTAAATCATCAGCATACTGTAGATTAGATACATTGGATCCTAAAATATTATTTATACTATGTATGTAAAGAAGAAATATTAATGGGCTAAGGATGCTGCCTTGACAGGTCCCTTTGTATGAAAGTCTTGGGCCAAACAGTTGATTGTTATGTTTAGTATACACTGTTCTTCCATGTAGAAAGCTATAAATCCAATTTACCATTTTTCCAGGTAGTCCTACAGATATCAACTCTCTCGACAAGATCTCATGATCTACGTTGTTAAACGCTCCAACAACATCAAAGAAAATACAGGCTAGAGACTCATTTTTGTCTAAAGCTTGCTGAATATCAAGCTGAAGATGACTGATACTTTCACGGGCCGAGAGGCCGCGCCTAAAACCAAATTGATTTGATGGAAGAATATGATGTTTCTCTATGAAGAACTCAACACGCTGTTTAATGAGCTGCTCAAAAACTTTCCCCATACAGGATGTTAATGCAATAGGACGGTATGAATTTGGATCATATTTCTCTTTATTTGGCTTCAAAATAGGAACCAAACAGTCTGTTTTCCACTCTGCTGGAATGTAATTGTGGAACCAAAGATTATTGAAAATATTCAATAAAGTAATTATGCTTTTGTTACTTATTTTTTTTAAAAACTTATATGGTATACCATCTAATCCGAATGCTGTGTCTCTACGTGTTGTAATTGCGGATTTAAGCTCTTCTAGGGAAAAGGGCTGTACTAAAAAAGAATTTGTTTCATTTGAATTATTTGCTATAATATCGCTTGGATTTTTGTCTACAAAATCAGGAGTGTATTTTTCTAAAAATTTTGTTACCCAGATATTGTTGCTGCTATCATTTCGATTGACATAGGAATTATTGATTTTTTTCATATGGTTCCAGATAACTGTCAGAGGAGTATTACGGCTAAAGGACTCACATAGCTTCAGCCAGCTTGCATCTCTTTCTTTGTTTAATGTAAGTTTTTTAAAAGCCTGTAATCTTTTAAAATTTATAAAATATTCATCAGTTGGATCACTTTTGAAAGTCAAAAAAGCCTCTTTTGAATCTTCCACTGCTTTAGTACAACTTTCATTCCACCATGGTAAGGCTACTCGTCTCCTACGGTTGGTATTTGTAGTATTATTACTGTTAGAATTAGGTGAGCTAATCTTTTTTTTATTATGGGGAAGAGATTTTTGTATAGCTGAGTGTAGAATAGCACAAAACTGTTCGTATTTGTCACTAGGGCTCATCAAACTATCAATCTGAGAATCTTCTAACATTTTATCAACAATTTGTTGATATAAGTTCCAATTAACTGCATTATAGCTGGGCCATTTAACAATATTTGATCCTGAGGAGTTTGTATTCAAATTTTCTGTCTGACCAATTACAACCTTCATAATTACAGGTAGCTTGCTTTGCTTGTTTTAGAAATCCATATCGACCCGTGTGACATTGATGAAACTCTTTTCTTACAAACTGTATGGATCGCATCGCACAGCTGTCAAACATAAGTTCCGGTTCCAACAAAGAGGTTGAACGAAGTAGTTTGAGTCATGTCAGGCGGCGGCGGCGGCGCCATCTTGGCCATACCGGAAATCAAGAACTCGTGGAAGAATGCTTAAAATAATTTTTATTTGTTAACGTTTCATCAGGTTTTTCTCTCACTAATTAACATTCTTTATTGTACGAATGTATTATTATCTTATCTGATTAGTTAAAAACCGTATTGAAAATAGTTGCGGTTTTAAAAGTCTTCAGCCGACCCTGACGTCACCGATTCCAATTTCCGTTACATTTCTTAGCCACTCGTGATAGCACCCGGCTAGTTGCAATTGAAAAGCAAATATATGAATAACCCACAGTTGAGAGGTTAAATAAATTTTACCCCCGTGCCCCAAGAAGTTTTACTTCAATAAATTTAATATTAAGGAGGGCTTCCATACAACTAACGTGATTTTTTTGCGGTTTTTTATAGGTAATGGTACGGAACCCTTCGTGCGCGAGTCCGACTCGCACTTGGCCGGTTATTTGAGATAAGCCGCCATTACGAAGGCGTCGTAGATGGTATCAGCGTAAACTCACAGAGCGGGCTCCTGCTGTGTCGGCTCGTCCGCCATCTCCTCCTCGTCCTCGTAGTCGGCGCCGGGCGACGTGTCCACAGTGATCACGCGTTTCGGCGGCTCGTCCTAGAAGCGCATTTGTTACGTCACATTACAATGTTTGCACAAATTAACAAATTCTATACTATACATGTATCTGTTTCGGATGGCACGTTAAGCTGTAGGTCCCGGCTACTATCACTACTTCGTAGTATGTAGTAGTCGTAAAACCCCTCCACCAACCCGCACTGAGCCAGCGTGGTGGAGTATGGCTCAATCTTACTCGGATCCGGGTAAAGGCCTGTGCCCCTCGGTGGGGACATTAATGGGCTACATTTACATACTATACATAAAGAGGAGGCCTTTGCCCAGCAGTGGGTTGATGTGGGCTGAGTATGATGATAATGGAAATCCCGACAAGTGGGCATAAGTGGGGTGGGGGTACAGAGACAACCCTTTCTGCTCCTGCGGAGCTATTCAGTACATGACCCACTTTATGGATGACTGTCTTCTATGGTCGATCAAGGGAGGACTGCAAAAAGCCCACTCCGCTGACAAAGAAGCTATTGAATGGCTGCTCAAGCTGTCACCTTTATGAGTTGTGGCGTAGACGACAGCGACCAAACGCTAAATAATAATGATTGCTGGCGCGCTTGATGCGCTCCTCTAGCAGCGAGAGTTGTCTGACAGCTGTCACTAGTGACGTACTACAAGACTCACGTAGGGCTCCGGCGGCGGCTGGATCGGCCTCCCGGCGGCGCTCAGCGGCACCACCATGGAGCGCCGCGCCTCGGCCGAGCGGCTCTTGCTGGCGCGCTTGATGCGCTCCTCTAGCAGCGAGAGGTCCTTGTCTGACAGCTGCAACCAGTGACATACAATTACACTCATTATTCATTATTCTTGTGTGCAACTAATAATTGAGAGGTAGAGGGGGGAAAACGCGGAGTCGTGGCTGTGCTAGATCAGGAAATAGAATTGAGTTGCCAGCGTAGAACATCTGATGCGTTTGGCGAAGAACAGATAGTAGTGTAGAGAGATGACCGCTGACTTTCAGTATTAGAGAGGCACTATAAGGAGAATCATTGAGAAATCAAGTACATAAAAATTGTGTAAAAAGGCGAGTTAGTAACTAACTACTGAAGATATTCCTACACCTGTGTGTATTCTGTGTATCTGTCGCCCGATGACCAGAAATATGTAACAGTAATCTTTAGTGCACTATTGGAATGGCTTACGTCAGGCACTGAACTGTTGTAAACTTGTAGCGTTCTTATTGAGTGACAATGAGCTTATCGAGTTGATTAGTCTGTTATCATATCAGCGATGTTATAGGAATGTTATTGCGCGTTATCTATATTTGGCTATGTACAAGTAAGAAAATTATCTTGAGTTGTCATTGATTGGACAAGAAAATAAAAACTTTACAAATTAATATCGAGACATTTTAGAAGTAACGGCATTAGTATGCATCAACATCAGCATATATCCACCAGATTGTTAGGCAACGGTATAAAAGAGGAAAAACACTGATGACAATTTAATAATTCGATTTATCATTTCTCCGTTGTGACGCGCTAAATCCTTCATCACCTTAGCAGACATTTACACTAAACAAACCACTTTACACATTGCAAATGACCCACCTGGCCGCACATCTTGTACACCCGCTCTCCCTCCAGGAAGTACGCATTGGTCACACAGTTGAGCGCGGCGGACCGCACCGAGTTGTCTCGGTCGCCGATGTGACGCGCGAGCTCCTTGAGCGCGGCGCCGGCGGTCGGCGACATGACAGATGAGCCGTACGTCTCGAGGAGAGAGCCGATGCAGTCGAGGCATTCTGGCGGGGAGATAAGTTCATGATGACAAATTAGATCTAAACCGTCGTCGGGTTGCTCTCCTGCGTTTGCATCATTCATTACATGGCCCTCGATACTCGCGCTAACGAGATCATCTCCATGGTCAAAATATCGATTTTGGATACCGACTATCTCCGTCGAAGGCAAAAAAGCTTTTCTCACGACCCGCCTTACGATCAACCGAGATATCTCGACCTTTCGATCGATATAAATATGAATTGACGTCATTTTCGACGGAAATATGAGGTATTAAAATCGATATCTCGCCTATGGAGATGTTTTTAATCTTACATCCTACCATTTCAAAAGAGCAGGCGCACTCTTTACATGCACACAAAACATTCCTATTTTTCTTTATTTTTTCCAAATTCTATATCCATAATTTTTGTTTTTCGCCTCAACAACACAATTTACTTGAGAAGTAAGTTGCTCATCCCTTAAATGTAATTTATTGAGCACCGTTCGACAACCGAGACACAGTGTTTTCACTAGTTCGGTTGTCCCTGATCCCTATTTTACGAAAAATGTTCCTAATTAAGTATCTCCTTATTTTAGTAAGTGGAACCTGTGTACTACCCGTTCGCTATAAGTTTGCCGGTGCGTGGAATGCGGTTGCCCTCCCCCAACCGCCGCACACCGTTAGCAACGTCATCGCTGACGCGTCGCAGTACTCGCAGTCGGGAGGTGATATTTTTATTTATTTATGTGTATTAATGTGTATTTATTGAAATAAAAAACAAAGGTTTTGAAATAATGGTTTATTTATAGCAAAGATTGTACAATACATTGGAAAAAAAACCATGACCCCTGATCCTAATTAGAATTTGGAATATACACTCGTAGGTAAGCCTAACTGGACTAAACTATTTTTATTGTTGTAGATTATTTAATATCGAACGAATGTGTTAAATGTTGCCTAATAAAATGTTTTGTAAATGTGTAATATTTCTGCTAACCCTACCTCTGAGTGACGTCACATCGTCACCGGCAAACTTATAGCGAACGGGTAGTAAACCATGTTATCTGTCACTAAACAAATTTCATTTCATTTCAACGGATCGGAGACTCACCGGCGCGTTGTCTAGCGTTCTTGCTCTTGAGCCCCTCCATGAGGTACCCGAACAGCTTGGTCACGGAGTACACCACGCAGATCTGTTTGAATAGTGACTTGACGCCGTTGCGCACCGTGTCTTTTGGGTCACCGACCTGATGGTAAAACATTTAGAATGTGGCACAATTTCTACCAGACTGGAATCGCGCACATGAATAGCATGGAGATCGCTATAGCGAGGCGTAAAAACCTCCGTGGTTTATGTAATGTAAATGTACTTATAATTAAGACAGTTAACTCCATTTGTTAAATAAATTTAAAAATAAGCCTGTTTTGGCTTGTCGACGATGCCGGGACGCGCCGCCGCCGGTTACAAATAAACCGGAATAATGCGCCGTCGCTATAGCTATTGCCGTGCAATTAATTATGTGACTCACAAAAGTCGAAGCCTTATAAACAAAAGGGTTAGCATTATTACAATTGTATATTTCCAACAGTTAGCCTACAACATTGCGTTATGAGGTTACGCATACAACTGTTGAACAAAACAGCGTTTTCTGTTGCTGCTATGTTGTTCTGACAGTCCAGTTAGCGCCAGCCGATATCCCATTTTAATACGAAATGCGCCAGCGTGGTGGAGTATGGCTCAGTCTCTCGTGTTTGTGTTTGTCGTCCCTGAGAGAGACAGACAGACGGACGGACGGACGGACGGACGGACGGACGGACGGACGGACGGACGGACGGACGGACGGACAGACAGACAGACAGACAGACAAGAAGTTTCTATATTCTGGCCGCTGAGAGAATGCGATCCTGACACATGTATATGTCTCCCTGTCTGTCCCGCGCTACTTTTCCACAAGTGAGATAGAGTGAAAAGTAGCACAGAACAGACAGGGACATATACATGTGTCAGGATCGCATCCTCTCAGCGGCCAGAGTATACGAATATTTCGACCAGTCGCACTCACCTTCAGAATCAAGTAGGGTATAAAGCAATACGCCTCATACTCGGCCATGGTATAATCATTGTCGATCAGGAACTGGAACACGAAGGACAGATACTCCAAGCCCTTCAGTATCACGGAGGGGTTGGTGTCGAAGAACCTCAGTGTCAGCCACTTGAGGACCAGATCCAGGTTGGCCATGAGCGAGGAGCCATTGTCGGGGAGGTCCTCCGAGAGGGACTCGATGGCTTTTAGGTGGTATCTGTGGATATAAACAAATATTGTAACACGTCCTGAGTCGTGAGTTGAAGAAATCTTATTACAGTGTAAAAGAATATTTAGATGACAAGACTGCGTGGTCTTTACTATCTCAGCACACAGAAATCCAAATAGGGGCGATGGACTGAGTCAGTACGTCTCTCTTCGGTGTATTTCCTTAGACTTAAGTAGAAATACATAAATTTGTATTTTTAAGGCTCTGGACATTTAAAAGAGGTACAGGGTAGTTTTTTGCTCTTCTTTGCTCCATCCCTAAGCCCACAACTTCCGAACGGGCGGTAGTATACAAAAATATTGATATTATATTGGCGTTGACTAAGTAACGTGGCGTAGAACCGACACGGCCTCCATTCTTTCCACTCCACAACACAATACCGTCGCATACAAACATGGGTTCCGTATGAGGGCAATAAGTCTTTGGAACGCGCTTCCCTGCGCCATCAGGGACAGTCCATCTCTCTTCATTTTCAGAAATCGTGTAAAGGAGCATTATCTTTCTCTTTCATATAGTTAGTAGGTATTAAATATGTATTAGGGTTTATTTATGTTAAGATATATATGATTAATATGTATTCATGTAGGTACTTAGGTATTTATTATATTCAGTAATTCAAATCAAATCAAATCAAATATTTTTATTTCAGATAACTGAGATCCATACATTTTGGTAATAACAACACATTATTAATAAGTTAAATTAAATTAAATTTAATCAAACAAAATGTAAGGATAGGACAGACTATCAGAGCCCAGTCTACCGGGCTTTTTATTTTCTATTTGATGTCAAGTGAATGTTAACCCAGTGACACCGGATCGGACAATCTATCCTATCCGCAATAATATCCAGGATGGAGTTGGCGCTACCCCGCATACGGTACATCAGGGATGCTGTTCTTGCTCTAATTATGGCGTAAAAATCCGCAGTGCGCTCTTCAGCAAACATCCCTGATGCACTGCAATAACGCGGCAGCCCCAACAACATCCTAAAACCGTTGTTATACTGGACCCGAAGGGCGTCGAACGACTTCTGCTTGTATCTGACCCACAAAGCACACGTGTAAAAGGACTGACAAAATGCCTTGAATAAAGTCACCCTGACAGCCCTCCCGCAACGTGCGAATCTGCGGGCCAGCATATTGCAGCGAATCGCCAACGCCCTTCGCTCCCTTTCTATATCTTGATCATCTGATAACTCCTCCGTTACCACATGACCAAGATACTTAACAACACTCACTTGTCTCAATTGAGATCCACTCAAAATAATAGGCGGTACATGAGATGGAGCCTTATTCCCAGCTTTAAATAACATTATTTCGCTTTTACTTGGGTTGTAGCGCAAACCGTGAGCTGCAACATAGGTCTCACATATGGACACCAGCCTCCTTAAACCACTAATCGAGGGGCTCAACAAGCACATGTCATCTGCATAGCTGATGTTGTTAACAATTTTTCCGTTTATAGAGCAGCCGACACCCGCATTGCTCAGCTCCTCGATCAGATCATTCACATAAAGGTTGAAGAGCGAAGGCGAGGTCAACCCCCCCTGTCTCACCCCGCACTCCAACCTATATGCATCCGAATGCGTGTTGGCCCACCTAACGCAGTTCGTCTGGTTGGCATACCAGTATTTAAAAATACTGGTAAGTTCACCTGGCAGTCCTGTCTTATTAACTTTCTTCCACAGAACCTCATATGACACTAAATCGAATGCCTTGGATAGATCCAAGAAGCATGCATAAATAGGTGTTTTTCTATCCGTATAGTATCTAACAGTGTGCTTAAGACTCAGAATCGCACTTTCAGTAGACAGTCCTGGTCGAAACCCAAACTGAGCGTCATTTAGATGTAGATGCTTTTGAAACTGAGAATTCAGCACACTATCAAATACCTTTGCTATAACTGTAGCTAAAGAAATAGGTCTATAGTTGTGCTTACTCGACACATCGCCTGTTTTATTTTTTATAATAGGGACAACTATTGTTCTCATCAGATTCTGAGGCAGATATGAATGAACTACGCATAAATTAAATAACATTGCAAGAACCCTCGGTAGATGAACCCCAGCACATTGCAGGTGCTCTATGCTCAGACCATCATGTCCCGGCGATTTGCCTCTGACCATTTTACGAATGATCATAGCTATTTGTTTGGCTTTGAAAGTTGTGGTTATTTCCGGAACATGATGGTCCCCAGCATCAAGCACAGTCTGCACTGGCTGCAACTGAGATTTTACACAAAAATTACTCATAAACAAATCGGCAATCTGTTTCGGGTCACTGACCCCATCAACACTTACTGGTTGTGTAGGTTTAGGAGTTAACTTATTAGTATTCTTCCAAAAATCACAAAAATTATTTTTAGAATGGAGTTTGGCCAGTATATCCATTTTAATTTGTTCCTGGTTGTTCTGACACCATTTAAGTTTGGATCTGAACAATCTACGGCTTAAGTTCATATCATCAAAAACTTGACCTTGTCTAGGTCTTCCATGTAAGATCCATATCTGAAATTTTTCGCGAGCCATCCCGTGAGCAGTACTAACATGTTTATTCCACCCTGTAATGCGTTTTTTATTATTTTTGGAAGTTACAAAACTAAATATTGATGCCTCACATAAAGTATCTATAATATTGCTATAAAGATCGTCTATAATATGTCTGTGATCTAATTTATCACAATGTTTATTACAACAATCCTGAAACTGTACTGGAAAATCTATCAAGCGAAGTTTATTATTACAATATTTACTGTATTTACTAATTTGTTCCAGTGTCCTCACCCCCCAATTTACTTTATTTAATGTGATTTTATCATTATTATTATTATAAATCTTAGGACTAACTAAATTCAAGTTACATTTAACTGATAAAGGCAAATGATCTGACCAATATACATCCTCTATAACTGATGTCTCATAGATTGTCTGTCTGGCTGAATCTGTTACAGCAATGTGATCTAGCCACCTTCTGCAGTCTGGGTGCGATTTACTAACATACGTGTAGGTATCCGACTTGAGTAATTCTAAATCTATACAATACCATTTCTGTTCCGAGCAAAAACTAGTAAGTTCATGATAGAAAGGTTCATTAGGATGTGCGTTAAAATCACCAAGTATATAAGCAGATTCTATATTGGAACTTTCCACCATAGCACTTATAGCACTGAAACAGTTAGTGAACTCCGTCAGGTTCTCAGAGCAGTCTGTAGGCATGTACACACATACAACCAGTATAGGACGATCACCCTGTTGTATCTTGATAGCCGTGATTCTCGGATTATCACATTGAACCACTGACACACTTTGAAATAAGTTCTTTCTCCACAATATTGCTACACCACCGTAAGGACGTCCTTTTAAAATACCATTTGATGTATCAACTGCTGATTTCCCTGTATAACCGAAGTCCTTGTCTAAACCCCCTAAAATAGGTATGTCATGGGGTAAAAGCCAAGTTTCCTGAAGGGCTAATATATCAGCAGTTTTGCATAATTTTTGTATGTCCTGAGTAGATCTCTTTATGTTTTGACAATTAAAGCTGATTAGCTGGCAAGTATCTATTATTTTGTTCGCCATTTTTAGGATGATTTTGTATTATCTGGCTTGAAATTATTATTCACCCGTGGTTTAAACATAAAGTATCTCCTAAAAAATACATCTTCTGGCCAAAGTGCGTCATCGTTGAATAATGACAGCTTCTTTCTGGGTATGTACATTTTAAAAGAGTTATACTTCTTTTCAAACTTCGTCGTCACCTTTTCAGGACGCACTACAACTTGAGTCTGAGCTTTCACATAATCGGCAATGTCTTGTTCGCATGTGTCCTTATTTACATTGTAGATGAAGATAGGTATTTGGGTATCAGCAGCCCGGAATTTGCATTCAGGCAGTACTGCTGCCTTACCCTTTTGACCTACGAACTTCTCTTTGGTTTTTTTGCGTTTGCTTTGCACAAGTACCCATTCATTATTTTGTTGTACGCCTTCGCATTGTACGCCTTCGCATTGTATCGCCTCCATAGTTTGAGAGCGCTGTGACGATGACGCATCAACGCGCTTACTCGTGTCTTGTCGCAGTGAGGCCTCAACGCGCGGACTAGCGGTTTCGCATGTCGAAACCGCGGTACCTGGGTGGGCCTCCACGCGCCTCCACTGGTCCGCTCGCTTAGCAACAGTAGCATAGTCTCGGGCGCCGAGGTCATTCACCTCACGGATCGAGTTCAATGACTCATTGCTGTTATGTACGATTGCATCAGCAGATTTATCAAAGAAAGGTGGCATCCCAATAGGTCCACTGTCACAGTTAAGGCTTATATTATTCCTCGTGAAGCCACCCCTTCTAACATTGATGTTCATATGTTCCTGGTCATTAATTAATGACGCCGTCTTCATGAAGATAACATCCTCTTTCAAAGCTGCTAGATCGCCCGTAGTGACGTAGCTTTCTTTGATGCTTTTCAAGTCTTTTTGTAACACCAAAATATCTTTTAACAGCCTCGTCACATCGACGTGGTCGAACGTAATCGGCGGTAACTTTTGAAGATTTCTGGCAACAAAAATCGGCACCTGCTCTGGGTCAGTTGCCTTTAGGAGACTAATGATGTCATCCAGGTCTCTTCCTTCTTTGCCTGCCCGCTTACGCGTTATGTTCCGCTTAGACGTAGCAATTGATTGATACAGTAAATTCTTTGCGATTTCAATATCCTCAGTCGAGAAAGATGAGGTACATATTTGCACGAGAGACACTTCGTCCATCACGTCTACTTTATTTTGAATAAACGAGAGCAACTCATTTATCACAATATTACACAGGGTGCATTTCACAATATTTGAGGTCATTGTCCTCGTTCGGACCGGCCGGCGGCGGCGGTCCGACACTAGACGCTTAGGCAACTCAATCCGCGACCGAACACGACGGCGGTTTAGCCGCAACTAATTTAGTAATATAATTTATTTATATTTTATTTTTACTTTAGCACATAGGCCTACCCGTTTTGAGTTTTTAAAATTTATCCTGTCCATCCTGGGTTTGCTGGAAGAAATCTCTTTTTAGAGATAAGCTTGCCTTTGTTCATGCCTTTTCTGTATTGTTTGTGTTTTTTTCTGATATGTGCAATAAATATATACGAAATATAATCTGTATGATTTTATGGTCAATAAAAAAAAATGAACTTGAACTTGTTGTCCTGACTGACTGATGCCCGATTTCACCAACAATCTCTAACTTTTAGGGGACACTATAATTTTTTCAGGGGCCACCTAGCGGTCGATTTGCTTTGACCTAAGTTTAAGGGTCATGAGATCAGATGAAATGAACCATTTGACATTCTAATAAGAGTCACTGACATTTTATTTCGAATACTTCTTCGATGCGTAAATTTTCCAGCTACCAAAGATACTATAATATTATACTAATTCAGATAGACCACCTAGGACAAAATATGACACCGGCGTAAACTGAGATGCTACGAAAGCTTCTTTAGTTCAAGGCCATTATCGCTTGGTGCAGCACCATCGAAAAATTGCAAATACCACGAGATGGCGCCATCTAGAAGTATTTTAACTGAAACCATGGCGTTTAAAGTACAAATCTTACTCCTCACGCCATCTCTTTTTTACGAAGGGTTACTAATTCTAATTTGTATGGGATGAGCACCCTGTGCTGCTACCTACATAAACATAAACATTTAGGCATACAGGCACATACATTGCTTCTGGCCCCACACTAGGATACCCTGTGTCGTGGGAACCAGAAACAGCGACATCACAAACATGTAAACATCCAAGACCTGGGGTTTTTTTTGTCCCCAGCCGGGATTCGAACCCGGGACCTCTCGCATGGCAGGCAGATGCGCAACCGCTGCGCCACAGCGGCCGTAGGAGGCCACCTACACTGGTAGTATCCCGTCAGCGTGCTAGCTCACCTGAAGTCCGCGTGGAACATGTTCGCGATGAGTTGCTTGTTCACGCCAGCGCTCGTCATCTGCTCCTTCAACAGCTCAAAGAACTCCTCGCGAGGAGCCGTGAAGTTCCACTTTAGCACTGCAACGCGCAAGTAGAAGAGAGAATGAATGAAGAGAAAAAAAGGCACAGTATGGATCCCAGTCTCCTAAACTAGGTTTATCACCTGTATTTCAGGAGGCACAGGGCTCTTCCATTATTAGGTCGTTGAATTTTTGAACAAATTTAATAAAAAACCATCTAAAGAGTAATTTATGAGTAGTATTATAGAAAAACCTACTTGCATTGCTGTTCTGCAACACAATGCCTGCCATTCGGGAGACGACACGGACTAAATATAATTGATTCCCCCAATTGTTACTTTTATTGTCGTTTAGAGTGCCTCGTCGTCGTGAGCGTACTTGTCGAACCAAGCCTCTCTTTGTTATACCCCGTAGTCGCACAAATTACGCTGGAAATAGTTTCATAAGACGTGCTTGCAGGTTGTACAATGATAAGTTAGTAAATATAGATATATTTAGTGAATCTCTTAAACGCTTCAAAAGTTTAACTTTGGAGTGTCTTTCAAATTGTTCTGAAAATCTAACTGAACTGGTATGAAATTTTTAACTTTCTTTTTATGTATCATGCTTTTTTGTTATGTTGCTTCTTCATCATTATTACTTGTTTGATATTTAAACTATTATAAAAGATGTTTTTACTAAATTAGGAAACTGTAGGTCTATGTTTTATTAAGAGTTTATGTATTGTATACAAATATGTAAGACTGTTTGTTTCTGAATAAATAAAATAAAATAAAATAAACTAAGTAAAATAATTAAAATTGTGTGTTTGAAAATTAAATTAAGTGTCGGAATTAAGATTAACCATTCAGTGCTTTGCACTGAGTTTCACGAAGCTATTTTGAAATTTGAGGTGTCACTTAACTAATTTAATCACTAGAATCTCATAGGACAGTCATTTATTTCAGTTGCTAAGCATTTGCTTAAATTAAAACATTGTTTCGTGAAACTCAGGGTTAGTTTAGTAGTTTTCACACCTCCCAAATCGCCCCCATTTTCTCACAATGTATTTGTATATGTCACCACAAATTGTATGTTTGATGGCACTGGTTTGGTTGGAAGACTGTAACAGGGGGGTTTCACTTCACTGAGTAGGTATCTACGGCCGGCTATACGCGCCAGTCGGTCTTTGTCACATGGTTGTCGCTCGGCTCTCGGTGTGCGGGCTAGCCGCGTGAAAAGAATGACGCCGAAAACAACTGAGTGCGATTCGCAACCCTAAGTGATCGGCCAGTGTTGTCTAATGGAATATGAACGCTCGTGTCATACGATAAGTGTCAATTTCGCATGCGAGCATATGCAGTAGCAAAGACAAATATTTTTTGCACCTAAACTTGACTTCTGTTCGGGAGTAAACCTTCTGTACGTAGTACTATTGGTTATTCTGTGACTGTAACTCGCTAGCTAGTGCGCTATGTGGCGGATAGTGTACCACACTGACCCTTCAGCTTCTGGTCGTCGATGATCCGCTGGTTCTTCGCGTTGTTGGTCGGCAGCAGCGGCGACACATCCTCGTCGTCCTTCTTGCCGCGCGCCGACGCCGGCTTCGCCACCGCCTGCCGACAGCACACAATGTTACATACAACATCTATAGTACCGAATGGACGGCAGTGGAAGGCGAAGAACAGCTGATGCGCTTGGCGAAGAACAGAGAAGAGTATAATGGGGTATTGCTTTTGTGGAAACTTTTTTGAAAAAAAATTGAGCCCGTGATAAATGTGTAGAAATAAATGCCTTAAAATCATTAATTAATTTACGATTAGTGCATTGTCGCGCGGAAACGCTAGCCGCCATGATGTTTCGCTCGTGACGTCACTCCGTTAGTACACACACGACGACTGCAAAGACCAAGTACTAATTTACGTCGATGTTTACTATCGGAGCGACGTCAAGTCGGAATCAAAATGGCGAATGGTGCTTTAGTCAAATGACAAACTTGAATAGAAAACACGACTATACAAATTGAATTATAAAAATTACATTGCATTTTTATGGTTTGACGATTCTCGTTTAGCGTTTTGGGTATCTACTCGGACATGCATTCTTAGATTTATTCTTACATGGGCAATAATACCCTATTAGCTGTCCGCCAACCTCCAGTAGTGGAGAGGCACCATAAGAAGAAGGCAGCGGGTTTCTTCCACATTATGCCGAGGCCGAATGCCGTGCCATGCATGCAACATTTGGTACCCTAGTCACAGATTCGTCTTTACCTTCCCCTTGACCGCAACTGGCTTCTTCTCCTGCTCCTTCTTGGCGCCGGCGCTGCGCACGCTGCGTACCTCGTCCTTCTTCGGCTTGGCGCACGGCAGCGGCTGGACCGGCAGGAACGGACGCGCCTTGTCAAGCACGGCGACGATCACAGTTTTCGAGGCGGGCTGCCGGCCAAAACACATTATTATGATTTATTTTCTTTATTTGGGACAATACACAGAAATTAATACAAAATACAGAAATAAGACCAATGACAGAAGTCCTGTGTGTAGTCAAACATCTGAAGGAAGTAATGAAATATTATTATTTTTACCTTGAGCTTCTCTTTCGCCTTGTTCATCGCGTCATAGCCTAAATGCAGCATACAAGGAAGCGCGCAGTCCGCTGCAGCCTGAAAAACAAAGTTTTATTTAGATATGAATAAGATTAATTGATAACAATTGCCTTGTTTTTGACGACCTCTGTGGCGCAGCGGTTGCACACATGCCTACCATGCGAGAGGTCCCGGGTTCGAATCCCGGCTGGGGACAAAAAAAACACCAGGTCTTGGATGTTTACATTACATGTTTGTGACGTCGCTGTTTCTGGTTCCCACGAGACCGGGTATGCCTGTAAATGTTCCTGCCTGTATGTAAATGTTCATCTAGTTTTCACCTTGCGCACGTCTGCCGAGCGTTCCTCGATGCAGGTGTACAGTACTGGCAGGCAGGCAGACAGCTCTTCCTTGTTCACGGACTTGGGCGGCACTGCGGATAGATTAAACTATAAATAAATAAACCCCAGACACAATACAGAAAAGAAAGCACAAAATATGGGACCGGAGACATGTCAGTCATCAAAAAGAAACAGATTTTCGAAAAATATGGACCACACACACTTAACGGTGGTATGCTATACTACTCACAGTCAGTCAGCGTGGTGGCCATCCACTGCAGCAGCGTCGCTCTCAGCATCGGCGAGCCGGTCTTGAGCGCGTCGGGCACCATCTCTCCGTCGAACGCGCACTGCGCGCCCCCGCCGGCGAGGCACCACGCGTCCACCGTTGTGACTGCTTGCGCGCGGATCCATTGCTTGTTGTCGCCGAACGCTAATGACAACAGAGCAAATAGTAAAATAATATCACCAACAGTTAGGGGTCACTTAGCGCTTCAATTCAGTTCTTTATTGCACAGAATAATTTAAACAGTTACATTAATAGAAAAACATTTACCAAGGCGAGCTTATCTCTAAAAAGAGATCTCTTCCAGCAAACCAGGCGTGAAAGGAAAAATTATATAACGAAAGGGTAGGCAGTGCACAATAACAAGTTTAAATAAAATATAAACGAAAAAATACTAAATACAAAAGAACTACTACTATACATACTGATATACTACATACACTTTACATATAAAATAAATATACATACAATAACTTTTACGAAAGTATTTGTATTTGTATTTTATCTATTTATTTGCATCAGCGCACACACACACAATATAAAACATAGAAGATACTTAGCGCTAAACAAAACAACATATAAAACATACAGACACAGATAATTTGCACTAAGATAGATAGGATATAGGTACCAAAGTACCTATATCGCACTAGAACTGAGGGTGGTGTGTCATCTGCAAAGAGAGAGGTAGTGCTCTTTAATACGTTTCTTGAAAGAGAAAAGGGTAGGACTGTCTCTAGTGCAAGGAAGTTCGTTCCAAAGCCGCTCGCAACCTGAAAGAGCTCTTTTTCTTAGCATCCTAATGACTTGCTGATTTGGAGGCCGCCAGCGTCCTCTTAAATTTAGGGGGTCCCCTAGTAGCCTAGATGACCCTTAAACTTAGGTCAAAGCGAAACAACCGGTACGTGGCCCCTGAAAGGAAATAAAGTGTCCCCTAAAGATAGGGATTGTTGCTGAAATCAGCCATAAATGTAGCCCATTAATGTCCCTGCCCCTACGAGGGGCACATGCCTTTACCTGGATACGAGTAGATTGAGCCATACTCCACCACGCTGGCTCAGTGCGGGTGAAGATAACATACAAACATTTAATTACAGGCACATACATTGCTTCTGGCCCCATACTAGGATACCTGGGCCGTAATTCTGCGAGCGAATCGCATGACAGTGGCTATAGAAAATTCCTGTTTAGCTAGATAGAGCCCGCTGACGGACAGACCGGCAGACGGACGGACGGACAGCGGAAGCTTAGCGATAGGGTCACGTTTGGCACCCTTCGACCCTAATCTTTTAACCCCCAGTGTCTGAAATAGTGGTCAATTAATCGAAGATTAATGCCCAATGGGGTACGTGACTGGCTGAAATGAGTTTGACAAGTTGTCACAACTAATTTTCCTTTCGGAAAACGGGCGTAAGTATCGGAACCCAAAAAAATAACAAATGATTGCCTTACCTTGAAAGAACGAAGGAAAGAACGTCCTCACATGCTGCTTGCACTTCACTCCCATCGCAGCGGCGAGTGTCTCACAGATCTGCAACGCGAGCTGACTCAACTTGGAGTTCGAGTCGAGGAGCCTGGCTGTCAAGGCAGGAGGGAGCTCGCCTAGTGACGGCTTGATCGGCGCCGAGGTTGCGATGAGGCTCTTGAGTTTTTCTAGCGCTTCGTTTCGGACCTAAAACGATTATGGCGTAAGCGTGGCTGTATAGATAGATAGATAGCAATAGATCGATTTATTTATTGGTAACATTTACTCTCATTACAGCGAACAAAGTCGGCAAAAACAATACAAAACGAAGACAGACACATAACACAACAAGCACGCAGGGCACGAGGGCGGCAGCATATTTACTGATCTTGACCTTTCTCTAAACAAGACAATGATCTTTCTTAAAACAACATAGGTGACTGTGATCTTTTTTCCTTTTCTTTTCCCCTTCTTTTTTGAAAAAATACTGATCATAGTCAGTATTTTCCCTGTACCCTTCTTACCTTCCAATTCTTGTCGTTCATCTCGCCAACAAGCGAGTCGGTGATGAGCGGCGCTATGTCTGTCTTCGGCCGGTTGTCTTCAACTGGCGCCGGCTCATCGTCCACGGCGTCTTCAAACGGGTCGTCGTCGAAATCGTCGCCGAGAGAGCCCTTACTCGCGGACTGGGGAGCGAAGGGTTAGTAAATATAGCAATAAACATAAAAAAATGTCAAGTGCGGGTCGGACTCGCACACGAAGGCTTCCGCACCATCGTCGTCTGTACCTAAAACGGCAATACCCTCAATCTCGACGTCAGTCGTCTCTTGCTATTGAAAAATGCTATTCTTAACAGCCTTTTTTTCGTGTATTTCAGTATTTGGTGTTGTTGCGGCAATAGAAATACACATTCTGTAAAACATTTCAACTCTCTAGCTATTACGGTTCGTGCTATAGGACCCAATGACGGACAGAACGGAAAGACGGACGGACGAACAAACGGACAGCGGAGCCTTAGTAATAGGGTACCGTTTGGCACCCTTCGGGTACGGAACCCTAAGAATATTTACATACATTGCTTCTGGCCCTACACTAGGATATCGTGATATAGTGTCGTGGGAACCAGAAACAGCGACATCAGAAACATGTGAAGTGGACTCACTACTGTCTGCCTCTAAGGTACAGTATTTTCTAGCTAAATGGTACTCTGATGAAACATTATCATAACTAACAGGTGGGATTTTTCGATTGTCGGTACTCCTCAGTGCGTCCTTGGCATCGATATTGGCACTTCTGGGGTTAACTGGACCCTTCTAGAACGCAACAGTAAAATTTGTGATTAATACTGCAGCTACGATCGGCGCAAAACGCACAGAATACTCGCATCTTACGTGAAAATTAGCGTTGATTTCTTAAACTGGAGTCCGAGTCTCGATTGCATCTAAGGGTGCAAAATGCCGTATTTGGCAGTGATTCTCCAAACAAAAAAAGACACCGCCAACAAGCCAAAGAATAGCAATTTCTATTATTGTTTAAATGAGACTTGGGCCCTTGTGCTTCTACGAAAGTCAAGATGAGAAGAGGAAAGATATGAAACAGAAAGAAAAGAAGATAAGCTGCACACTATTTTTATGTACTTTTTATCATTTTGTTTTTATGTGCATTAGGCCCGATCTTTCAAAAGACGGATGAACAGCCATGAACACTTCGTGTACGTGTGAAATGTCAAATACCTCACATAAACTCTATCTGAGGATGGGAAGATCGGCACTCAAAGAAATTATAAACTATTATGATATGAAGATACGAAAATGAAAGAGAAGAAGATAATAAAAGGAGTTCCCGCCTCACCTTGCTAACATTCCCGCGCGTAGGCTGCGGCGGCTCGCAATTCGCATACTTGTCTATCTCCAGACTGACCAGCTGCCGCGTCGCCGGCTTCTCGCCTTCAAAGTGGGTGATCAGCGACGGGCCAGTGTAGAGCGAGATGACTCCGATGAGAGCCACGCAGGCAGTGCGCACGGCCGGGTTGGTGGCGGACAGGGCCTTCTTGAGGTGGTTGACGAGGGTCTTTAGGTTCATGCTGTGGAAGATTGTTGGTTTATTGGTGTGGTGTTTGTATTGGCGGGGGGCTAAGCCTCCCCATGTTCTAATAGTGCTATTGAAAAATATCTTTTTATGGGGATAACTTCGCATAATGTGTTATTCTTGTCTTTCCACAATACAATTGTTACATTCAAACTGGCAGTAAACAAAGTTATGCGATTACATTTGACAGCAGGGGGCTCAGCCCCCCGCACTATTAATCAACTCACTTGAAGCCATTTTCCTTGATAGCTCCACTCAGCCACGTGAACAGCTCGGCCTGCACTTTAGGGTTCTTCTGCTGGTCCATGGCGAGTGTGAGCGCCTCCGCCGCCACGTGCTCCAAGCCGGCGGCGGCCGCGAACGCGTCCAGACACGAGCAGCACAGGGATACGCAGCTCGACTCGCCGAGCTTCGTGATGATGGATGGCAGGACTGACTCCACCGCCGTGCTGTGTAACAATACATAACATAACTCTCTACTTGCCTAGCGAAGAAAAAAGCCTCTTATGACTTGGTAATAAAGCGGGCGTTAAAGATGGATTGAAATTAATTTACGATTTGAAATGGTTTGGTGTTTGAAATACAGAATAAGGCTTGATCACATATCACTAGGGTGATGATATTTATTGGACGAGGGAAGCAATTATAAGAGGAATACTTGATCAGGTCTGCAGGAAATAATTGTTGATCACCTGTACTCTTAGGAACCCCGGGCCTTTCTATATTTCCTGTTCCTGTCTGGATTCCTGTTTTCTTTCTATATTAGAATTCAATCACTCTGCGCCCTGCTTTCAGGTCAAATTATTTTATTGATTCAACCCGATTCATGATTCTATTGGTTGTATTGATGACAATTTAAAAATATCACGTTAATGATAGCTTCTCAAAGTAATTCAAATCATTATTGTTTCGCGCATCAAAGATTGATTTATCCCCAAACTTACGTAGTCATAGTGAAGTTCTCCGCAATATAATTGGCCGTCTCCAGCCGCGCCTTCAACGCTTGCACGTTCGTGTCCCTCAGGCCCGGCTTCTTGTCGAGGATGCGGAACAGTAGCTGACTGCTGACGTCACTCGCGCCGAGGGCTTGGATGGCCGCGTGGTAGCTCTGAACTGCGGAGAGTCGAGTCTTCCAGTTGCCATCGCCGAGGCCTGGTGGGGTTCATTTGGTCGGGTTATAGCTTTGTGGGTTGTAATGGAAGAACTTTTAACATAAAATAAAATTGACGGATTACAGGAGCCCTTAAATTTCCCACTACTGCCTGGTCAAATGCCTCCCCATGTTGCAACCAAAATTCCCCATCCTGGGCTACGTCCTGGGATTAAATATAATATTGGTCGTTACGCAGTCACCTTTTATTCAGCCTGGCTAAAGAAACTTCCCGACTTCACTCTCTAATTTCGTAAAGTCTACCTAAGTACTCAAATTTATAGGTAACGCCATCCACGACGACGCGTGACGTAGCTATTTGCATCTTTATTTTTCCTCGAGGCACTCTGCTGAAAGACAAAGATACAAATAGCTACGTCACGCGTCATCGTGGATGGCGGTACCTATACCTAAGCTGTTTCGGCTGTAAATAAATTCATTGAACACCAGAGATGACCATCGGCATCTGCCTAAAAATACAACTTTCCAAGGCCACCACGGGTCATTCCATCTCTAAATTCGTTCACTTTCTGCCACTGTTCACTCACCAGAGACGTCTGCGCAGCACCGGCACCTGGCGTCGGCGGGCAGACCCGTGCTCGCCACCACACGTCAGAATAACTTCCACCTCTAGCTTGCCTCACTCTGTCGTCGTTCACTTACCGGAGATGACGTCAGCGCTGAGCAGCTGCCCCGCCCTCTCGTCTACTTCCTCCTCCGCGAGCTCGGGCTCGCGCGGCGGGGCGGCGGCCGCGCGAGACGCCGGCTTCTTGGCGGCGCCCGCGGCCGGCTTCTTACCTGAACGTGCCGAGAATATAAACATGAACATGAACATACAAAAAATTCAAATACAAAATTAGTTTATTTCAGTAAGTACAGCAGCACAGGTCGTGGGACTCCCCTTTTAAGTTAATAATACAGGCACAGGCACAGCAATATGGTATTGGCCTCATTTTGGAAGTAGTTGTAAAATAAATGTTGTTACATTTTAAGCGCACTACATTAATATTTCCGGGATAACTTCTGTAGTTTCAATAAAAAATAATAATTTAGTTGAATTTGAAAAAAAAACGAGCCACAAAACGCTGTATTTCTAATGGCGCTAGTTCCTGGTGACGTCACATGCTCGTGAATGAACGCCCGCCATTCAGTCAAGCAAGATGTCAGAGATGAGCGTGTGACTTCACCAGAGAGAGAGATAAACGTCAGGCAGAGCGTTTTCGTCACAGATTATATTACGATAGTTTATACATTTTAATTCCTGGAATCCGCAAAAAGTAAACATATTTTACTCTGAAATATAATGAAATATAGATTTCTACGCTACTATCTGATAGCATTACCACATTTTGTCGAATTTTATTTACGCATTTACGCGCAATCGGTGTACATATACAGACGAATTGTAAACCTCCTCCTTTCATGAAGTCGGTTAAAAAGGCACAAGTGTCTCCAAACTTACCGGGCACGGGTTTCTTGACAGGCTTGGGCTGCGTTGAGCCGGCACTCTTGACGTCGCCCTTCGACGTCGGCGCCACCGCCGCCCTGGGCTTACCCTCCTTCTTCGGAGCGGCCACCTTCACTTGGATCACCGCCTGGAATTGGATTTATTGTTTAGATTATTGTTATTAAAACAAAACAAACATAAACATTTACATACAGACACATACATTGCTTCTGGCCCCACACTAGGATATCCTGTGTCGTGGGAACCAGAAACAGCGACATCACAGACATGTAAACATCCAAGACCTGGGGGGTTGTTTTTGTCCCCAGCCGGGATTCGAAGCCGGGACCTCCCGCATGGTAGGCAGATGCGCAACCGCTACGCCACAGAGGTCGTCTAAGTATTTGGTGGGTGACGCAAGAAATACGAACGCCGCGGAAGATGCTTGAAAATAGCATAGTATAAATAAGAAATAGTAAGTTCACTAGGCCCCTGTTCGCGTGATAACTGGCGCGGCTGTCGGTTAGCTACAATATCTATACAATATTTACTCATCTTGCTAAAACTATGAAAAATAAATAATAATATCGTGTCGTGTGTCGCAAATCACAACATTCATAACCAAGTTAACACGTGCCGGCCGGACGAATGACGTTGCAGTGACGCATTTATTCCATAGCCCTGTCTCGTAGACAAGAACCCATCGAAACTCGGCAATGTGTGCGTGTGGCGGCGTGTGTTTATGCGGGACGCAATGTAGCTAGTGTGTGCGGCCGTTCTCGCTGTTTTGTTTGAAGTGAACCTGGCGTGCTGTGACTGTGCGATAGATTTCATATACTGCCACTCGCACGCGCCAGCCTGTATCGCAGGTACCTTATCCGCAGCTTCCTTGATCTTCTGCTCCTTCAGCGGGTCCAGTTTCCCGATGAGCGGCGCGATGCTCTTGTCACCCACCAGCCTGGTGGCAGTGCCGAGTGCCTCAGCCGCCGCGTCGCGCACCGTCGGGTCTGCGGGGGGAACGCTGTTGATTCACTGAACACAGTAGCAGGGGCCCAGTTATGTTAGCAGGATGACCGATTAGTGATAATGGCGTTATGATAACGCTCGAATTTAGCCCCCTTATTAATAAATAAAACCGGCCAAGTGCGAGTCAGACTCGCGCACGAAGGGTTCCGTACCATTATCTATATAATTGAAACAAAAAGTAAACTTTAGAAAAAACCGACTTCCACAAACCCTATTTGATTAGATTGAGTTTAATACAAACTGTAACCCCTTATCCCCCCCCCCCCCCCCCCAGGGGAATTAATTTTGTCAAATCCCATATCAGTGCTACCCCACGCTACTAAGGAACCCCTGTACAAAGTTTCATGGCTCTAGGTCCATCGGTTTAGGCTATGCGTTGCCTGCCCGTCAGCCACGCATTGTATTTGTACCTAGTATTGAGCAGATCTGGTGGCCATATGTGGTCTTCATCAGCAGTTCCGCATCACAATATTATGCTTACCATGTGCATTTGCACGAGTTATTATGAAAAACACAAAAATCACTATAGGTCTAATCGGTCTAATTTTCCAAATCGGTCCATCCGTTTAGGCGCTATCGAATACGAATTGTAAACCTCCTCCTTTGGGAAGTCGGTTAAAAAAACCGCAAAAAAACACGTTAATTGTATGGGAGCCCCCTTTATATTAAATTTATTTTGTTTTTAGTATTTGTTGTTATAGCGGGAACAGAAATACGTCATCTGTGAAAATATCAACTGTCTAGCTACCACGGTTCATGAGATACGGCCTGGTGACAGACAGACGGACGGACGGATATCTTGAGATTTTAAGGTACTTTCCCTCCAGGGCCCATTCGTTTGTTCCACCCTGTATATGTGTGATCTGTAACTGTATTTTTCATGAAATACCCAAAAAGTTTTGTTCAAATTATCATCTTATGTCAGAATAACTTTGTAGCTAGTTGAAAAATAACATTTGAATAGATTCAAAGCTTGCCGCGCTTTTAGGGCCTTTAGTACCTACTAAACGCCGCCGTAAGCAGCACTATCTACAACCTACTCCTACTGGAAAACGTGAGACACCCATCTACAATTTCCGTACAATGAGGTTCACTCACTCATTATGTCAATGTCATGCAGACTGCAAAACATCATTTCAACGCACCAAAGAGTATTTAATTAAAACATCACTAGCAGCCAAACTTGAAGTGGCCAAAAGGAAAAAAATAATTTCTGAGCTCTGAGATTTGTATGAAAACAAAAGTAATTAAAAACTATTAATTTTATAATTATTTTCTAAAAGTTCTACAGACTAAATAGAGACGTCGTAATTCATCAATTAATATTTAAAGTCTTTGTAGAAGTCCGGGGACGACATTGCCATATCATTTAAATTTAGTTTCATTAAAAGAAGGCTTACCTACAAAAACAAAATGGCCTTGGTATAAACTTTTCAAGCGTGTTGTGAAGACGTATCTTGTACCGAGACCACTTTCAATTTGTAATATCTCTCGTATTTCAGTATTTGTGGTTGGTGCGGCAACAGATATACACATTCTGTGAAAATTTCTGCTTTCTAGCTATTACGGTTCGTGCAGGCGGACCCGGTGACAGACGGACGGACGGACGGACGGACGGACGGACGGACGGACGGACAGCGAAGTCTCAGTAATAGGGTTCCGTTTGGCACCCTTCGGGTACGGAACCCTAAAAAAACCGGCCAAGTGCGAGACGGACTCGCAGGGTTCCGTACTATTATCTATGAAAAACCGCAAAAAAAAAAAACACATTGTTTGTATGGGAGCCCCCCTTAATATTAAATTTCTTTTGATTTTTAGTATTTGTTGTTATAGGGGCAACAGAAATACATCATCTGTGAAAATTTCAACTGTCTAGCTACCACGGTTCATGAGATGCAGCCTGGTGACAGACAGGAGCTAGGATGTAAAAATTATAAGTGCAGGCGCAGGGGATATGTAGAAAGGCCCACTCAAATGGGCCAGGTGGAGGTACCATGATCCCCTGACGAAGAAGAAGAAGAAGACGAAGACGCAGAAGAAGAAGAAGAACAAGAACAAGTGGGAGCGCGCTCTCACATAGATTTCGTTTCACTTACCAGCGCTCTCAATCAGTTTCAGCAGCCCCGCCACATACGCCTTCAACAACTTCTTATTCAGCACGGCGGGCTGAGTGACGCACAGCGCGCGCGCAACAAACATCGCTGCTTCCGCCTTGATCGAGGGGTTCTTGTTCTCGAACGCCGCTAGCACGTCCTCCATTATGTTCTCGAGGTTCGTCTGTAGGGCAGAGGGGTTCTATTGAAAAATTGGTCAAGTGCGGGTCGGACTTGCACACGAAGGCTTCCGCACCATCGCTGTCTGTGCCTGAAACGGCAATACCTTCAATCTCGTAATCAGTCTCTCTCTTATTTACATGAGTACATCTTGTAGCTTTTACCCCAAGAAACCTGCATCATATTGTTTTGCCCTCATATTTTACTTACACTGGGGAAAACAACATCAATGGTCTCATTCAAAACATTACAGGAAATTCCAAAAATCCGCAACAAAATCGGTTCAGCAGTCTGATTGTAATTATAGACTTGTCCAGCGCGGCTTGCCTTGCACACAGGCGGCGGCGTACGGAGAGAGCTTGTTGCGCACACACACACACAGACACTCACACTGGGGTAGATAGCGTCGATGGTCTCTCTCAGCGCGGCCACCACGCTCGGCTTCTTCTCCTTGAACCTGTCCAGCGCGGCTTGCACACACGCGGCGGCGTACGGAGAGAGCTTGTTGCGCACACACACACACACAGACACTCACACTGGGGTAGATAGCGTCGATGGTCTCTCTCAGCGTGGCCACCACGCTCGGCTTCTTCTCCTTGAACCTGTCCAGCGCGGCTTGCACACACGCGGCGGCGTACGGAGAGAGCTTGTTGCGCACACACACAGACACTCACACTGGGGTAGATAGCGTCGATGGTCTCTCTCAGCGCGGCCACCACGCTCGGCTTTTTCTCCTTGAACTTGTCCAGCGCGGCTTGCACACAGGCGGTGGCGTACGGAGAGAACTTGTTGCGTAGTGCGGCGGCGACTTGCCCGAGCAGGCGGGTCGCCAGAGCGACGAGCATCACGTTCGTGTCCTTTGACATCACCTGCGGAGACGAACAAGTATAGCCGGGGTGAGAGTCGCATGCAGAATCGCATCGCAATAACTATAGCGAGGACAGTGTAAATCTTCACAAAGGGCACACATCGATCAGGATTATACAGGGTGTAACAGAAAGGTTTAGTCATTTATTTTATTTTATTTGGGACATCAACAGCACATAGACAAACAAATTACAAAGAGCAAAGATACAGAATGAAAGGCAATAACAGATATCCACAAAAAATACAAGAAATAAATTTAGATCGAGAAACTTAAACAGATAGACAAGTGGGCAAACTTATTAAATAGGTATTCCTATATGAACGTGTGTTTATGGACAATTTTGTGGGTGAGTGTGTTATACTTTAGAGAATTGTTACAGACATCATACTGAGCAACTTTCACTATGAAACCGATTTGATCTGAGCAACTTTATTTTTCACTTCTCTATACAAATCAGCTGACCTAACCAAAACGTACGGAGGAATGAAAAATAAAGATGCTCTGATCAAATCGGTTTCACAGTAAAAGTTGATCAGAATGGTCTTCCTAAGCACCCTAAAATATGACTACACCTTTCTGTTACACCCAGTAGAAGATCAAATGTTATCGACAAAAAAAAAACTTTTTCATAGGCATTTAAAGATATATTTTCGCTGACTAAGTACCAACTGCAAAACAATTGCGAGATGAAAGAGTTCACAGGGTTCAAATTAACTGGTTAATGATGCTGAAGGACAGGCGGCGCTGCCAGTATCAAATACTCGCAAAAAGTGATAACTGGGTTACTTAAATTAAGGTTTGTTTAAGGAGAAACCTCTATTTTTCGAGGGCTTTTTCAGTATTTTCCGGTTTTTACGAACTTGTCCTTCCCAAGCGAAAGGTCCCGGGTTCGAATTCCGACTGGGGAAGCCCAGTTCTTGGATGTTAAAATTCACGTCGCTGTTTCTGGTTCCCACGACACAGGGTACCCTAGTGTGGGCTCAGGCAAAGTATGTTTGTGCCTGTATCCTGTATGTCAATGTTGTATTGTATTAGGTCACAGATACTATAATATTATACTAATACAGATAGACCACCTAGAACAAAATATGACACCGGCGTAAACTGAGATGCTTCTTTAGTTCGAGGCCATTATCGCTTGGTGCAGCACCTACGAAAAATTGCAAATACCACGAGATGGCGCTAAGACATATAGGATTTATTCTAAGATTAGCGCCACCTAGAAGTATGTTAACTGAAATGGGATGAGCACCCTGTGGCTAAGTTTACCTTCTTGAGCGCTCGCACCAGGTCAGCATAGTCTCCCGGCTCGAGTCTCGGCGCTGACTTGAGCAGCGCTTCTAGAGCGTCGAGGGCCTCCTTCCTTTCCTGCCACTTTTTGTGTTCCAATTTTTCCTGGAAAACGAAAGTTGGTTTTGAACTTTGACCCCTCCTTGGCCACGGGCATTTTTAGACATCGTGATTTTGAACCTGATGCTATGGTAATAAAATTTGAAACCTATAACTGGAACATGTCAGCTCTAGCAGACCGTGGGCGTTAAGTGGTCATATACTAGAGAAATGCTGATATAGTTTTCTTTTCTGTATTAAGTATAGGCCGCGCCATGCTTCTTTTGCTCTGTGAGCTCTCTTGGGTAAGGTGGGCTGAGAGCGAGAGATTCAAACAGGCCCCCAATTCTCACGCTAAAGAGATCATCTCCATTATGGGATTTAACCTCATATTGAATATCTCCATCGAAAACAAAAAAGGATAGTCATCATAGTCGATACCGCTTCGTCGAAAATCGATGTCGATTCATATTTATTTCAATCAAAAAGGGGTTGCGAGATATCTCAGTTGGTCGTAAGGCGGGTCGTGAGAGTAACTTTTTTTGTTTTCGATGGAGATATTCAATATGCGGTTGAATCCCTATCGATATTTTGACCATTCCAAATTATCTCGATAGCGCGAGAATTGCCCCTACAACTTAACTATCCCTAAACTTATCTCAACGGATGCGGTTGACAATGCGGACTGGTGCTATACATAGAGTTTATCCCCACAATATGGGGTGATGTTGGCAGAGTAAGTAGAGTCTGGCCAGCGAGTCCAGTCATCTCAAAAGCGCGGCAAATTTAAAAAATCTAAATGTGGCCACATTGACTATACACCAAATTAACGGAGTTGATACTTTTGTTTTTTTTTTATTTAATTTTCGATAAGTACTAATTTACTCTCATGACTTGATTGGTGGAAAGAGAATAATATATTAGTAAAAACGTGCCTTCGTAAATTCGGGATGGGTTAAGTAGGTACCTATTAAATATATTTTTACCATGCCTATACAGTTTCCCACTGCTGGGCAAAAGCCTTCATTTGGAGTATAAACTAAACATACTTAATTAATAAACTAATTTTATTATTCTGTTTCGTAGTAAGTAGTATCAAAATGTTGTAAGCCAAGTATAAACAAAGTAACAATTCGTTTGACAAGTAAATAACGTTGCCAGCTTCAAAGTTTGAAAAACTACCAAATGACAGCACTCGCTGGCCAGACTATGATGAAAACTGATCGAACCTGGAAGTCCTTCGGCAGCTTGGACAGTATGTCGACTGGCTCGAGCAGCTCGAAGGGGTCTGTGTCAGCGGAGTCGCCGCCCGCCGCGTCCGCCTCGTCGTCTTCTGCGTCTGGGAGACAGATCAAACCGTTTCATTGTACAAATTCATTACATTATACATTATTTATTGTACACAGTTAATTAAACACGTTACATCGAAGGAAACATGAGTACAAAGGCGAGGCGATTCAATAGATTGAGCCAAGATATTTATCACATTTCAAATACAAATCATTTATTGCAACTATTTGCAACATTGTGTTTGTGAAGATTTAAGGTGGTAGGAAGGAAGATCATATTTACTACTACTGCGGTATAATAGGAAAACATATTGGAAAATAGGCTGACTTAGGATTTATTTTCTATCGAGAAAAAATTATCCAAACACGTTTTCCATCATGAAAATTGAAAACCCTAGATTATATAGTCAAATTACAACCACAAATTGATTACGATTTGCCGAGTATTTCCTGAAATACACATGAAAAATGCACCCCTAATTTATTCATGAGGCGTCTTAATGCCCAGTCACCTTCCCCCGTGTCGTGCGGCGGCGCGTCGCGGCGGCTCTGTTGGCTGCGCAGGTAGCGCGTGGGCGCTGCGCCGCCGCCGGTGAAGGCCGAGCGCAGCTCCTGCTGCACCACGGCCTGCAGCGACGCGATGAGCGGCTCCACGGCCGGCCCGATCCATCTGGTGACGGGGAATTAATAAATATAACGTGTAAATGAAAACGCAAAATGAGAAACTACCTTGCTAGGGACACCATTATGAGCAACTTTTATTATGAAACTGATTTGATCAAAGCAACTTTATGTTTAACTTGATTTTGAATGAAATAATAGCATTATGGCTTTTCTCATAAGACGTGGCAAAGCTTACTTAAGTCCCTCTTAACTACACTTAACCCGACTTAAGTTCCAGTTAACTAACCTGTGCATTTCAGTGATGAGCGCCTTCATCTCGTCGCGCACCGCCTTGTCTCGGTCTGCCAGCAGCTAAGTTCCAGTTAACTGACCTGTGCATTTCAGTGATGAGCGCCTTCATCTCGTCGCGCACCGCCTTGTCTCGGTCTGCCAGCAGCTAAGTTCCAGTTAACTGACCTGTGCATTTCAGTGATGAGCGCCTTCATCTCGTCGCGCACCGCCTTGTCTCGGTCTGCCAGCAGCTAAGTTCCAGTTAACTGACCTGTGCATTTCAGTGATGAGCGCCTTCATCTCGTCGCGCACCGCCTTGTCTCGGTCTGCCAGCAGCTAAGTTCCAGTTAACTGACCTGTGCATTTCAGTGATGAGCGCCTTCATCTCGTCGCGCACCGCCTTGTCTCGGTCTGCCAGCAGCACCGGGATCTTCTTCACCATTGGCTTTATTTGGATCACCTGCCGTCAAAAAAAAACATATTTGTGATTTTAAACTTATTATTATTTTATTATTATTACGAGCCTACTATGTCCCACTGCTGGGCAAAAGCCTTTCTCCTCCTCTTCCACTCCATCCGATCCTGAGCGATCTCCCTCCAGTCCTAATCCCATAGACATAACTCATGACTCCATCATTTCCTGAGTCGGCCACGCTTTCTCTTTGCATTTTCTGGGAGCCGGTCTGTGGCTCTCCTAGCCCAGCGACCCGGCAGCATTCGAGCAACGTGGTCGGCCCAGTCCCACTTTAATTGCGCAGCCTTCTGAGCTAGGTCTATTATTTTTGTCCGGGAGCGCAGCTCTGTATTCCAGATCCGGTCTAAAAGCCGAACACCGAGAATGCTGCGCTCCATATTTCTCTGACAAACCCCGAGCTTGTACCTTTGCGCGTCAGTCAAAGACCCAGGTCTAGGCTCCCTAGGTAAGGGTGCGGAGAATGCACATCTGTGACCCAAAGACAGAGGTGGAATGTAAATATATTAATATGGAATATGGGGCCCACTTTTGGGGGGCCAAATGAGAAAAATATCATTTAAAAAATTCTAGATATGCCGTATGAGTCGTGTGACATATTAAATTAAAGCGCATATGCGCACATCTTAAATGTATTTTTGTATATTTTGAAGACTAATTTTGAAAAAGTTAAGCTCAATAATATGACCGATTCGCATGTTATCAAAACCTTTAGGGTACTTACCAATAAAATAAATAAAATAAAATAAAAAGCCATTTATTTCCAATTAGTATCTAAACAAAGAATTATAGTGCAATTATATTCTTATTCTATCTATATTTCATGCTTTTAATAATTATTTGTAAATAAATATTTTATTAATTATTTTATTCTATTCTATTTCAATTATTTAACATTTCAATTATTTATTTATTACATTGAATTCAATATTATTTCTGTTTAATTATTATTATTATTATTTATCTAATTTTAATTGGGCACCCATATTTGGGTATAGGCCTCCTCCATACTCTGCCATTTTGTTCTGTCTTTGGCTTGCCGCGTCCAAGTGTGACCTGCCACCTGCACTACGTCGTCGCACCAGCGCCGCCGGGGTCTGCCTCTTGCTCTCTGCCCGTCTCTTGGGTGCCAGTGGAGGACACGCTCGCTCCATCGTCCGTCCGTTGTTCTGGCTATGTGGCCGGCCCGCTTCCATTTAAGCCTGCACGCCATTTGCACAGCATCTGTTATATTTGTTTTGCCTCTTATCTCAGAGCATCTTGCTCTATCTTTTAGTTTTATGCCCAGCATCGATCTTTCGGCGGACCGTTGAAATACCTGCAACTTTCTTACGACATCTTTAGTCAGGGGCCAGCTTTGGCAACCGTACAGTAGACCTGGTAGTACAGTGTTGTCCATAATCTTCTTTTTCAGTTGTACTGGTATACTACTTTTGAAGACGTCTTTGTGGGACCAGTATTTCTTCCAGGCCAGTGCTATTCTTCTGTCCACTTCTTTGCAAATTGCATCTTCGAAGGAAATTAGTTGGCCGAGGTATATGTAGTCACTGACGTACTCTATGTATCCATTCTCTATACGGATGTGTCGCTTTTCTCCATTTGTCATCGCCTTTGTTTTAGAAGGGTTCATGTAGAGTCCGACCTTGCGGCTTTCTTGATCTAGTGAGGTCAGCATGGTTTGTAGAGCTTCGTGTTTCTCGGTCAGGATTACGATATCGTCTGCAAATCTTAAATGAGTGAGGTTTTCGCCGTTGATATTGATACCGTATTCATGCCAGTCTAGCTTTTTAAAGATGCTTTCCAGTAGAGCAGTGAAAAGTTTGGGGGAAATCGGATCACCTTGTTTTACACCTCGTTTTATTTCGAATGGCTTGCCAATTGAGATACTTACCAAAGTCCTAAAAATCTCAAATTTGGTATGCACCCATATCCCACAAAAACTCCAAAATCCACAACTATAACCCCCTAAATCTGGGGTGCAAAGTATGTATGAAAAACTGAATTTTAGGGTTATTTTTGTTGGTGTTAGTCCTATTATTGTTGTACGAAACCCTCTCAACGCGAGTCCAACTCGCACTTGGCAACTTATTTGTAGGATGAAAGTCACGGGCCGTGGACTTTGGACGGACGAGCCAGTACTTATAAGGTTGACTTGTTGGTTAAGCACTGCTTTCTAAAGGGTTTACAATGAGGTTACCTTATTGCCAAACTGCTTGAGCGCGGAGTTGAGGGCGGCAGTGCACGCAGCGACGACCTTCGGGTTCTTATTCTCCATGCCCTTGAGCAGTTCTTCCTGAACCACCTCTTGTTTCTCTATTTCGACGAACATGAGCGTTATCTGAGGGCAGGTTAACGTATTGTAAACATCGGTCAAGTGCAGGTCGGACTCGCATGCGCGCTCCACATTCCTGCGAGATATTCACGCGAGAATCTCAGGAGATTCTCAGCGAGAACTTCTTCACACTGCACACGAAGGGTACGGAACCCAATCATCGTACATTCAAAACTTATGGAAGTTATGAAGGTTTCACCAATCAATGTTAGAAAATACAATTAAAACTTTTCCTCATTTACAGTATAATATCATAAAAGTGAAAATTCGTGCCTCTGCCACCGCGTATGGTTAATGGCCTTATGTAATAAACATTACTAATGTTTATATTAAGTTATATGAATGGTTGTTTGTGTGTGTTTGTTACCAAATCACTCATAAACGGCTGAAAGGATTAAGCACACAATTTAGGAACTAGATTAGCATATGATACTTCTTGTCCTAGGACGTATTTTCGGGCTCTACCTGGTCTGAATAGCACAAACCTGTAAAGCCAGGTCCTTGGTCTTGGTCTTCGGTGCTGCGATGCACTTGGCGACAATCCCGGACATGACTTCTCCGGTTGTCTTGCCAGCATGCCCGCAGTTCTCCACAAACACCAGGGCAGCCTCCATGCCTGCCAGTCAATATAGAGACATCAGTATTGTAAAACATTTACATACAGGCACATACATTGCTTCTGACCCTCAACAATGATTTTCTTCTGCAATCAAATCTAGTCTACAGGATGTAACAGAAAGGTGTAGTCATATTTTAGGGGGGTTTTAGGGACATCATTCTGAGCAACTTTCACTATGAAACCGATTTGATCAGAGAAACTTTAATTTTCACTTCTCAATACAAATCAGCTGACTGCCGCAAAACCTTTATGCAGAGCAAATATATTATTTCATTATGTAGAGCAAAGAGAAATAAAGTTGCTCTGATCAAATCGGTTTCATAGTAAAAGTTGCTAAGAATGCTCTCCCTAACAACCCCCCAAAATATGACTACACCCTGTATATTCCTCGTTTAAAGGTAATGGCTACCGTCCGGCTTCGCCTCGCGGACACCAAATAGGGATACAGGAGGTCATCCCAACGGGAGTAGTAAAGTAAGCATTTGTGCCTAACCGCAGTCCTCAAATTGATTTAGTAGCAAGGATAATAACAAAATGCATTTAGATCATAGAATTTAACTGAACAGGAAGACACATCACAATAAGACAAAGAGGACCATTGAAACAAACTATGTACAATCAGCCATCAACAATACTGCATCCTTTATGTATTGAACACTATTCCTTGTGAGATAAGGTTGCCTTAGGCCTTAGGAGTGTGGCTTGTGAAATAATAACAAAAGATAAAAGGCAGATCACCTGTGTCTCAATGGACACCGCACCTCATTATGGCTTGAGCATCAGAATGTCCACAAAATAATTCATTTACTAGCCTATATTATCCACTATAAATAGGACATCATTTGGCTCCATATCCGTCCATGTTGTTTTCACTTTAATAAGTTTGGACGCCGATTTCATCGAAAAATTTCCTATTACAAACAAATTTATTTATACTATTTGGTAAGCTTATGAATTGTCCAAGTTTTTAAAAGTAGTTTGAACCTATGATACATAAATAATATAAAATATCTTGCCATTAAAAAAGTTATGATCATTATAAGTTGCTCCGGTAGAAAATTTGCAAATCACGTGAATAGTCATAACTTCTAAACCGGTTAAAATCGCGGAACATACATGGGGTATTTTCGGATACACCCAGATCAAAAAAAATTGGAGCTCACTTTTTGGACCAACCTGTAAGTAATAAAGGGGTATAAAATTCAGGGCAAGGTTACCTAACATTATCCGGTCTCTCAAGAGACGGATAAACAGTCAGATAACTTTTCTTGACACTTTTTATATGTGTGAAATGTCAAAAGCCCCAGATAAACAGACAGATAAATGCTATCTGAGGCACGAGAAAATGGCACAGTCTAATATCCTTTTTGAGACCTATCAATGCAGAAATTTTGCAATAGTTCAAACATACACACAAATCCATTGTCTCCTCCATAACAAAATATGAATAATAAATTGCCTCTCTATTGTAAGGCTGTTAGTGAATTCATTTTATTATGACGCTTGACAATTTTATTATGGAACCACATCTGTGGATTCAATACATAATATTTAATTTATGTCACATATGGTGTGCTTCTTTTAGAAAGTAAGAGAGTAAGCTATGTATATTTTAAGAATACAGGGTGACTTTCAACTTACATGATATTTAATATGATTTAACATTTAATCATTGAAATATTATGAGCTGAGATTAGTGGTTTCCAATCCATAGTTTGCAACCCCCAAGGGGCTATTTCACATGCCTGTTTTATAAACACTTAGTTACACTTACTCTACTTGCTATCCTAGCCACATAATAAATTAAAAGTAAAAAAACATTTTTAAACAAAGCTTTTATTTAATGCCCTAAAAAGAAGAAAATAAAATTTCAATTCAATCAAATGCGTCATTTTATTACATTACACAATTTATACTATATAAAAGCTTGTTGCGAGATTTACTTGTGTAGACTTAATTAGGTGGGTAGGCACCTATTTGCACAGACTTGGAGTTAAATCCCGCAACAAGCTTTTATATCGTATAAATTGTGTAGGTAATGTAAAAAAATGACGCATTTGATTGAATTGAAATTTTATTTTCTTCTTTTTAGGGCATTAAATAAAAGCTTTGTTTAAAAATGTTTTTTTACTTTTAATTTATTTTTAACTTTTTAGTCTTTATCATTACAGGACAAAACATCTAATCTAGTATTCGAGTGCTTGTCAAGACGAATCAAATGAGACAAAACACGATAGAATTGCGTCGGTTGGTAACAGAGTTCCCATGGCCACCTTCCGGCTCCAGCATCAGATCAGCACTATGTCATAAAAAATATTTTAGGACCAAAGTATTTGTCAAGACGAATTGAATGAGCCCAAGCATGATGGTGTTGCGATGTTTTATGACAGAGTTCCCATGGCCACTTTCCGTCTCCATCATCAGATCAGCTCCAAGTCAGAAAAATATTGCATTGTCATCCAGTTTACATACGTATGCAAAATTTTAGCACAATTGGATAGCGGGAAGTGGGTCAAATTCAAGCCGACATTTTTGACGCGAACCTTGATACATACCCACCCACCCACATACAGAGCAAGTTAAATAAAAGCTTTTAAAAATGGGGAAAGATCTCCACTTATGACCCCAACTTTAAGCTAAACAAACACTTGACAGCTAAAGGTGCAACTGACAGCCCCCTATGCAGGGGGTGCATGGAAGGGGAGGAAACAGTCAAGCACATGCTGCTGGCATTTCAATGCACAATTGAAACCAGCCCCCCAAGAAAAGATGCAAACGCTATTGTTTGCAAATTTTGAGTTTTCGTTTCTATTTGTTTTCGTAGTGTATTAAATTTATCTAGGTGTGCTGGATGGCTATTCTGGGAGAGGCAACAACTACTCATGAGCTCCTTGAACACCCAGGCCTCCTACTCCAGCTGGTGCAGGAGCTAGGACAGCTGAATGAGATGAGCAGGCGAAGGGGATATGCACAGGTGCTTCAACCCCATTGAAGAAGAATAGAAGACCCCAACTTTAAGGTACAGAACAGGGGTTAAGGTTTTGGTAAAATGAAAAAGGCTGAAAAACACTGGCTTTGATAAAGAACATTTTTTGTCTTACCTTTCTCTTGGGCCACTGCATTGCTGTCCGTCACAAACTTCTTTATAAGCCCAAGGTATTTGTTCCATTCCGGTGACTTCTCATCATCAATCTGATTAAATATTTTGATGGCTTCTTCATAGCCAGCAACTCGAGCCTTCCACAGTTTATGGCCACATTTCTCCTCTGTCGGAAGCTTCTTATATTCATTTTCATCCTCCATGGTGGATTAATATTTTGTTAGCATGAAATGTAGCAGTTTAGTCTAGAAAAAAAAAATATAAGTATCATCAAACTATTTCATGAATGTCCATTATTCATTTATTTACCTACTTTGATGTGAGAGCATAGTAAATAAATGAGATATAGGTACAGGCATCCAGGATTAGATGAGATGAAATCAATCAGGTGCACCAAATTGAGAATAAGGTAGTAGTACTCTGAACGGGTACTGTGAGGAAGCACTAATAACTCTAATCGGGTAATATGAGGAAGCACTAATAGCTCTGAATGGATAGTGTGAGGAAGCACTAATAGCTGAAGTGTGTTACCGTAATTGGTAAAAGATTAACATTGAAAGCGACCTCAACTTGAAATGCAGTTTTCATTTATAAGGTCAAGGATTTCTGCTCATATTTTTACCACAAATTGATGCCAAATTTTGCATTTTAAGTCTCTAACTGTAAGTTGCAATTATGTAAATAAGGTACAGTCCCCCCTCCAGAACAGTCCAGTAGTATATTTTTTAACAAATAATAAGGTATCCAGTAAAATTTCATGATCATGATGACAATACTTGAGTCATGCAGGTACTTGAGCAATATGTCATCAAGTAATCTGATGAATCTCACCAAGAACTACGGTCCTGCCTAACTCATTGACCTGGATTCTTAGAAACACAAGAAATCTGGCACAAAATGTGAATTCAACACGATAACAAATCATTATTCCATCGTCAGAACAATGTGTCCGACCGACTGCATTCACGCGCCCATCAGACAAAATTGCGGAACAAATAGTTAATTGCGTGCCGGTTCATTTATAGCCAAGCAAGATAATAAAACGAGATGAGAAATGGGATCATCGAGACCGCCTTTACGCCCGACAACGGTCACTTTCTCAAATACAAACAAAATAACAGCGTCAAATGTCACAAACTTACCTTCAGAAATCTTGTAACACCACAATTAATAAAACGACGAAAATAAAGCCAAGAATAGAAACTTTGCTCGTCTCACATAATAAAGGTAGTTGAATTAAATCTGTAACCGACAAAACCAAATCTTTCCTTTTCTTTTCTTGGTCGCCGTTTTTTGGTTTCCAAATGAATGAAAATGGTCGCGGGCGGAAATTCAGTGTTGCTATATATTGTGACAAAAATACCACGCTTGAAAAATACTGCACTGAAGTAGGCAGTACAGTACAATACAATGTAGGTATAATCATATACAATTATATCATACATAACTAGGGTGAGTTCGAGATTGGTTAAAATTACTCCGATGAATGCGAAAACGAGCTCTTTCCACCCTAACAGGAGAAAAAAAGTGTCCAAACTTTTTTCCGATTTTGTTACCATTTTCCATATCATTTGTATGGTGATAACAAAATTGGAAGGCTGAAAAATGTATGGAAATGGGACATTTTTTTTAATGGTGATAACAAAATTGGAAGGCTGAAAAATGTATGGAAATGGGACATTTTTTTTTTCTACTATTGGATTGAAAAAAGTTTGTGATTTTGAGTTGAAATGATTTAATTTTTTCAGAAAATAAGACAAAAAATGGCAAAAATATAATGCACAGATATAGACAAGACAGGTCATGAAGTGGAAACCTCAGCCAATATTTTCCGAACTACAGAGAAAATTTGTTTGTTCCGTTTTTATTTTATAGGTTAGATTAATTTGGTTTGATTTGACATTGACAACTTATCCCGTTCGTAAACACGAATTCTCATGCTAGCTTTCGATAACCGCATTTCATCTCTCTTTCTGTCATTATTTCCATCTCTTATCTTTCCCCGAGTGTTTTTTATTAGGTTCCCGAATGCACTCCTAAAAGTAGATTAGTCAAAACCACAGATTACATAAAAATCAATGGTCACAACTTACAAAAATAGCAGATGTCCAAACTTACTGTACTAAAAGTAGATATAAATAGAAATAAGTCTACCGGAACGCATATGAATATTGGTGTCCCCCAAGGCTCTATTCTGGGTCCGTTCCTTTTCTTAGTTTACGTGAATGACCTGCCATATATGGTGGAGAAAATGACTCAGATTGTACTATTTGCTGATGACACATCCATTATCTTTAAGGTGAAAAGACAACAAGAAATTCTAGACGATGCAAATAGTACGCTTTCTCATGTGTTAAGTTGGTTTAATGTTAACAACCTTTTATTAAACTCGAAGAAGACAAAATGTATCAAATTCTGTTTACCGAATGTGCGGCAGGTGGACGCGAGTGTAAGCATAGGAACGGAAAGACTAGACCTCGTTGAAGAAACAATTTTCCTTGGAATCACTATAGACTCGAAACTTCAATGGGGTCCTCATGTAACTAGTCTCTCACGAAGACTTAGCTCAGCTGCTTATGCGGTCAGGCAAATCAGACACATCACAGATGTAGGAACTGCCAGATTGGTTTACTTTAGTTATTTCCATAGTATTATGTCTTACGGAATACTGCTTTGGGGGAGAGCGGTAGATAAAAAACACAATATTTGTCTTACAAAAAAGGGCCATTCAGGCTATCTATCAACTAGATGCTAGGCAATCACTAAAGGACAAATTCAAAAATATCAATATACTTACTGTTACCTGTCAATACATTTATGAAAATATCATGTATACCAGAAAAAAACATAGGTTTATTTAAGACTTTAAGTCATAATCATAGTATTAGCACTAGAAATAGAAATAAGATTGCTATGCCCGCGTTCAGACTCAGTAAGGTTGCTCACTCTTTTATGGGAGTATGTGTAAGTTTTTATAATAAAATACCCTCAGAACAACAACTAAAAAATACCTAATGAAGCAACGGACCTACCAGAAAGGAGGTTCAAAAAATATGTCAAAAACGGCCTATTGAAGAAGTCTTATTACAGTGTAAAAGAATATTTAGATGACAAAACTGAGTCAGTACGTCTCTCCTCGGTGTATTTCCTTAGACTTAAGTAGAAATACATAACATTGTATTTTTAAGGCTCTGATATTTTAAAAAGAGGTACGGGGGAGGTTTCTTGCCCTTCTTTGCTCCATCCCTAAGCCCACAACTTCCTAACGGGCGGTAGTATACAAAAATATAAATATTATATTGACGTTGACTAAGTAATATGTATGATTTTATGGTCAATAAAAATTTTGAACTGAACTGAACTGGATTTGTTTGTATTGTAATTGTAACACGTAATGTCGGAGGAATGAAACTCTTTGCTTAAACTTAACTTCCATGGTTGCTTGCGGCCATATCGGTTTGCAGCCCACCTGGCCCTCCACCCACTGCAGGTCACCTAAGGCTACACAAAGAGGTAAGCTCATTTGATTTGATTTACTACTTTTATGTTTTTGGAGCCACGCTTTAGCTACAAAGCTAATTGCATTTTATGTTTGTTATATTATAACTAAAACCTATGCTACCGACCGACATGCCTTTGTTGTATGATTTAAATAACTCATGTCTCCCACTGCTTCTGAGACTGCATAACTACTAGTTTTACCTACCTACTATACCTACAAAATGTATTGTGTTTTTGGACGAAAATAAATAGAAATTTCAATTTCAATTTCATCTCGCTAATTCTTTATGTATAAAGAATTTCTGTAAATGATTGATCACCGCCGAAGCCCAATGAAGTTCGGCAGGGACAATAAATGACTTGACCATGCTGGGGCGTCCAACTTGTACATACTTAGATAAATATAGGTAAGGTAGTCTTTAAGTTAGTAGGTATTTAGGATAAGTTTACTTTATGGTATTCTGTAACATAACTTAGGTTTGTTAACATGCATGTAAATAACATGTGACGTCTTTTTATGACCAATCCGCCCGGACATATATTAATAATTTAAATATTCACAAAATATTTTGTGAGACACACACACAACACACACACATAAGAACTTATATTTATACATTACGACTAAGTCTTTTTTTATAAAGCATGGCTGCATGGTTCATAAATTCATAATCCATCTCCCGAAAATAAAACATATTTTTTCTTTTATCCATAAATTATTATTGTAGTTGGGAATTTCCCCTTAACTTGGCAACTCTAATTTAGACATTTAGACATATACCATAGACAAGTAATAGACAATCTGATGACATATCAGTCATACATTCATTCAATCAAATTCCGAAATATGGTCAGACTTGACTGTCAAAGAAATAAGAAACTTTTTTGGCCTTTGGCTTTTTATACGGTTCGGCGTTTTATATCCAGATTTGACAGGTTTAACATAGAAATCAGGTGCACATACACAAAATTTATAGCAATTTTTTTCACTTCTAAGTGGTCTAAGTGGTTCATACTTTTTTGCCATTATGTTTGTGTTGTGTACGCATGGGCAAAGTTCGGAACAGGATATTTATTTCATTCAAGTGTTGATCACATTCAATAGTATTCTTTATCGTTCAATCAATTAGTATTGTTTGGAAATCGATGCGAGCGAGACGTGTGTTGCGCTGCGTTTGTGACAACTGTGCGTTCGCCGTTTTTCAACAAATATTCGCGGAATCTTACTCCTAGTCCCTTGTTTCGTTTACATTATGTAAAATCGTATACAACAAAAAGTTTAGGGTAGGAAGAGCTCTATATCGGCGGTGGACATAGGCTAGAAACAGCCAAAATAAACAAAGTGTGTTATTGTTTGTGTTCTACCACGAAAAGGGGTCTCCAGTATTCAGCTGTGCATAGTATGCTTGATAATGTGAGTATATAACGTGTTATTTATTATTATACAACTATAAACCGGTATGTCTACTATATGTGTTGGTGTCGTAACTATCTATGTATACTGGTAAATTCAAATAGGATTCTAGCCGGAGGGTGGGTGGGTAGCTATACCGAGCACTGTGTTGCCTTGTGGTGCATCCTGTTGCTTTGTTTGCATTTTCACTGGTGCAAGAGGACATAACCGCTTACTTACTTACTTTATACTTTATTGGACTACAACAGAATACAGTCACTTTTAATAATGGAAAATGTACAAAGGCGAGCTTATCTCTAACAACACCACCACCTCTACCACCTTTCAACGGACTTTAATTGAGCTTCTGATGTAAAATTCACTTGTAGACATTGTGGTACCTATTTTATTTGTTATGTAGGTTTATTTATGCTAGGTACTTGCTTTATTGTGGTAGTCTTACAATGATTCAGCTTGCCTTAGCTAACATATTGATCTAAATAGTAAATGTACCTACCTACCTCCTCTTTCGGTATCTCTCATATCATACGGACATAGGCGGAACAAACATACAAGGGAGAACAATAGACAGTGGAGCGAGAGGGTTAATCACTCCCATCCCTTTACATCCAGATTGACCACATACTGCATAAATTACAGGGCCAATTCAACCTCTAACCCAGTCATTTCATTGACAAATGCATACTGAAGAAAATTATCAGAAGAAGCACCTGAATAGGAGAAAGTCAAAAGTCAAAATTACTTTATTTCTGTAGATACAAATAAATATACCTAGGTACATACTTTTTAACTCTATCTATTGGCTGCAAAATACTATAAAAATATTATCTACTGGTTATGTTAGGTACCTACCTACTGCCTAATCATGTCATGAACATAGAACATACCTATTAAAAACTTTGTTTCTACAGCTTGTAAAAATGGTCTAAAATACAACCTCTCATAAGTTTTAACTTAACAAAGAACACCTACTTATATTACCTATTGAAATGTGTAGGTAGATAAGAAATACTTGTAACTCTTGCATTGCATAATATTTGATTAGCATAAGAGGTTTCTGCCAGAACATTAGTAAATTTAAGTATGTATGTAATGTACCTATTATACTACGTAAACTTAATGTCCGTAAGAATACAATTATAGTTAAAACGTAGGTAGTTATCCAGTCTAAATATACCATCAAAAACATATGACAAATCTGATCACACCAAACACAAATAGGCTAATTAGTTACCTATCATTTAATTGCATTGAATATTGACTGTGATTGGAATGAATGAACCATTTAAATCATAATTTTTTAGTTGATATTTTACACATGAATGTAGGAAAATATACACATTTATAAATTTAAATATATATTATTTGGTCATATCCAAATAATACTATTTATTATTAAGTATTTACATACAGTATGGGGCCTTTGTTTTGGCACGTCGGGTCTCGTCTCACTCTCTCTCTCTCTCTCTCTCGCTAAGTCAAACGCCGAGTATCATACTCGTGGCACCTCGGGTCCCTGACATGCCAAAACAAAGGCCCCATACTGTACTTCATTCTTCTTCTTACCTGACCTCAAAAGCCAAAGTAGGTACCTAGTCAAATCAACTATTGAAATACATAAAATACATTCTTAGAACATAATTTAATTACCTCTAGGTAGGAGCTATTAGGTCGGTATTATTCAATCCTAATCAGCTTCCCACTCATGCGAAATAGAATCTAACAGGAGTTCTTATTTAACGAGCGAGCAATCGTTTCGTTAATCTATCCTTTGTGTTCGATTCACGAATTACGATTATATCATCGATCGATACCTATTCCGCATTACCACCAGCACCTATTACCTATGCCGAACACGACTGTCGGCGAACATAGTAACGCATTTAAATAATAATAATGCATACAGTCACAGTTCAAATTGACTGGAACCAATGCTGTCCTTACTACTCTAGAAATAAGCGGAACCAGTTACAGTGAAAGGACTAGAAGTTGACTGTACACCGTACAATCAATTTCAAACGTGTTTTGATTTCGAAGCTATGGAACTGATTAAATGATAGTTACACAAAGCAGTTCCAAGCACCTTCCTTGGTATTTTTTGCAATCTATTTATGTACACCAAGGGAATAGTTATTTATCCAACAAGTGAGGAAAGTTCGTTTTTCCTATGAGTTTTGATTTTGAGTCTTGAGCGAACGAAGGATTGAAAAATAGAATCACGAGCGCAGCGAGTGATTATAAAATTCAATCCTGAGTAAGCAAAAGACTCAACAAAACGAATAGCAAATGAACTTGCTCACATGTTGCATACAAAACTTTTCACCACTCCCAGCAAGAAAGTATTCAGTCACCATAGGTAAATAAATTAAATAGTCACAAAGCAAATCAAAATAATTCTTTATTATAAAATAAAAGAGCTGTTACTCATGAAAATAATTTAAAAATGAAATGTAAAATTACTGCAATTTTTCAAGTTAAAAGTAACGTTTTTAATGTTTCTGAACTTACAATAATTTGATAAATTTTATAAAAAACATTAATCTTAACTTAATAATAAGTATTTCTATTCTAAGTATAAAATTTTTTTTTTTTTTAAATATCTTTAAAACTTAACATAAAAATCAGGCAAGGTTAGTTTCTGAACGGGATCATTACTTTCCTCACTGTTCAAACAGTGAGGAAAAACTAACTTTCCTCACTGTTTTCGTAGAGGAAAGACACTTCTTTCGTGCGGGAGTGGTGAAAATAATATTAATCTTATCATCCCCATCCATCCCAAGTTTGTAACTGGACACACATCTCACAGAACTAGGTATAATGCTCACAAGGAGCACTTCTCTATCGATGTCTTTGTTTTGCCTTCACCGCCAGAACTGTCTCAATTGGCAGTTTCATAAAAGAGAAGAAACTTCAATTTGCGAATCGATCTCAGCCAGAACTACCTAACTGACTATGTGCCCATCACATTCTTAAGACGGCGCCCTAGGCAAAAACAGCCTTTAGCAAAACACAAATCGCTCGGAATGACAAGTATTATTGCTGTATGTTTTTTCACTAGCTTGTTTATCACGATTATCAGCGTGACTTTGCTTTCCTTCCCATAAACGTTATTTTATTAATTTTGCTCGATATAAAAGTCTCCCGAAGTTAACAGAAAATCTGTCTGTCACGATGTTTTTTTTTATAATTTCGCACCGCATCTGAATTTGTGTACTTGTAATTTATCTAATCATTATAAAAAGTGGCACAGTATGTTCCTCAGTTAGGCCGGGACTCCACCAAAGCGGAGATGTGGAATATTTGTATGCGAGATGGAAACAGCTCACATCTCCGCTTCCAACGCGCCATACAAATATTCCAATATCTCCGCACATCTCCGCTTTGGTGGAGTCCCGGCCTTAGACTTACTTAGCTTGGCTTTAACCCTTTTTTATTTTTTTATTTAGTTTCCTCTAAAAATAAGTTAAGGATGACATTCTGAGTTCTGATTGCCTAGGGCCCGCCCTTAATCATTCACTGACAAATCCCCTGGCGCCCCATTTTGTGCCTCTGCGACCTCGTATGGGATAAGGCGTGACGCTATTGTCTGGTTTTTGGAACTGCAAAAACATCTTCACCTCCGCACGAATACGGCAGTCAGTATACGAGTAGAACAAATAACTTCCTCCCAGAAGGAAAGGCTGACGTTCAACAGGATATTAGTAATACAAATATAAAACCGTGAAGATAATACAGTAAAGTGGAATGAACTGAGTCACTTGCAAGCAGGATGCAACAAATTAATAAAATGTCAAAAGAAAATAATGTACACAAACTGTACAATTTATCCTCGGTTTAGGTCATAGGTCACACGAGCGATTCTGCAGCCAACTATCTACTTTACTGCTTTGCTATTAAAGCAGAGAAACAATACTGTTTTCTTGTTGAGCAGGTTTCCGAGATCACATGTTTCTGGTCACGTAGCTGGTAGGATGTTGCAAATCCGTTTTTAGTAAACTGCTGGAACTTATTGTTCATGACCAGGTATATCCCATTTTAGCGCGAAGTATCCCTCCTGCTCAACATGGCTTTATGCGTAAAAGATCCACCACATCTAATCTTAGTGAATTCGTGGGATCAGTAGCCTGTCATATGGATAAGGGTTGCCAGGTTGATACCATATATACCGACTATTCCAAATGTTTTGATCGCCTGAGGCATGACGTTATACTTCTCAAGCTCGAACAGATCGGTGTACATGGAGATCTGCTCCGTTGGTTCGACTCTTACCTCCGCAACCGTAGTCAAGCTGTCCGAATCGGCTGCCATCAATCGCGCTTTGCTCCAATCCCCTCGGGCGTTCCCCAGGGATCCCATCTGGGGCCACTTTTATTTAATGTCTGCCTGTACGATATGGAATCATGTTTCAAATCCGCCAGTTACCTAATGTATGCCGATGACACCAAGATATTTATGCACATAACTAACATATCAGACTGTCACCGATTGCAGGAGGACCTGAACCGTCTTTGCGCATACTGTCGACTCAATAGCCTAGACCTAAATCCTAAGAAGTGTCAGTACATCACGTTTACTAGGAAAACATCTCATATTGAACACCAATATATCTTAAATGACCATCCCATTGAACGTGTCTCTGAGATTAGAGATCTTGGGGTCATAATGGACTCAAAACTCTCATTTGTACCTCATTACGAACATATTGTTGCTAAAGCCTTTAAGATGCTTGGTTTTATAAATCGTGTGACGAAGCCGCTGCGTTCACCAATCGCTTTTAAACTACTATATTTCGCATATGTTCGCAGCGTGCTGGAATATTCGTCGCCGGTATGGTCACCATACTACCAGGCGCATAAGATGAGAATAGAATCGGTTCAAAAAGCATTCATAAGGCAACTGCAGTTTAGATGTGACGGGTCATCAGTGGACTACGACTTGGGTCTCTCTCGTAACTCCATGGCGTCCTTGGATAGCAGGAGGATGCTGGCGGATCAGAAACTTCTCCACGATGTCATCAACAGCAGAGTGGATAGTGAGTGGCTGGTGAGGTCAGTGCTGCTGCGCGTCGCCCCGGCGCGCTCGCGCCGCCACACTCCGGCGGTGCTCGGGCACGAGCGCGCGCGCACCATCTATGCCTCCAACTCACCAATCCATAGAAGCATTGATATGTACGAGGAGCACTTTGCGGAGGCCGATGTCTTTCACCTAAACCGTACTCAGTTTATATCGCAAATTGGTACGAAGATTTGTCAATTTGATAAATAAATCAAATAATTCATCTATTTTTTTTTATTTTTTTTTTAAATCTATTGTCAAGCAGCAAGGTCTGCTCAATTTAAAGGAACTCACACACGCATACACCCACGTACACACACTCGCACACACATACACCCTCATGTACACACAGACACTACCTTTTTCTTTTTCTTTGTATGTTTTTTTTTTTCTGTTCTGCATTGTATGTAATTAGGTAAATTCAATATTCTTTATGTTTTTTTAATGTCTTTAAATAGGTACCCATTCAAAATTTCTTATGGATGTGTTTCGTAATTGGCACTACCTGTTTATATTATTGTTATTTTTATTGTTTTAATTCATGCTGTGAAACATCAAGAAATCAAAATAAATAAATAAATAAATGACAGTTGGGTGCTCAGGGCCGGGAGTCGCATGGCAGGGTTGATAAAAATCATGATTTTTTATTTAAAAAAAAAAATCAGATTAATTTGATTTAAATCCGATTTATTTGATTTTAATCTGTTTTATTTTTTATAATCTGATCGTTTTCAGTATGAAAGTCAGTTATTTATTAAAAAAATCAACATATATTTTGTTATATCAACTGTGAACTTTAAATTGTTTTTACCTGGATGACATTATACATCCAGCCTTTTCGGTGTTTATAGTCGTTGTCACGAGATAAAATCTACCTATTAGGATCTTAAATTCGTTTATATTATGTAAATGTATGGAATTCACTGTCAGCAGGAAACAGATTTCGTAGGCTCGTTTTCGGGTTTATAGACGACATTTGTGTATCGAGCGGGGAGGACTAAGTGATTGGTCAAGAAGTCGGTTTTTTTTAAAGTTTTCATGTTTACGATTTATCCTATTATAGTCACGTTTAATGTCAAGGCCGTTTCATGTCACGTTAAAGACGATACATCACAGAATAGTAACAAGATTATGTTAGAACGTCATCTCGGACTGTTGTGATTCCTAGGTGCACTAGGCAGGATTCAGTGGCGTATGGCATGAGCTGATTCAATTAGGCCCTGCGCAGTTCGGTCTAATGTGCGCACGATTCACGCTTGGTGCTTGTATCAATAAACCGCGCTTAGATCCATGACAATGACAGTTTTTATGGTACAGGCTTCGATCATGGTACACGAGCGTACCTTAAAGTTCCTTCCTTACTCGCTTCGAAACCAGAGTAAGAATAGCCAACATACCTATGTTTTATTCATATCTATTATTTCATATCGGTTTGATAATTATCAAATCATTATTATACTTTTATTGATTGCAAAATTACCTTGTAATAGCATGGAACAGCTAGGTATTTAGGTAGGTAATAATATAGTTTACGATTACGAGCGTAAGAGAAACCATCTATTTATTTCTTATTCTTATTATTTCTTCGTTACTCACGTACCTACATTTCTAATCAATAAAATAACATACTTAGATGTTCATACAATTACATTTTGTTCCGAAATAAAGGATAAGGATATTAAGGATACCTAAGATAAGCGGGGTGACTGAAAAACTAAAGTCGCTCACTCCATGCCATTCGGGTGATGATGATGACATTGTTCATGATTTCAGTTTTAGTGTGATCAAGTAAAGTACCGCTTAGATGTCATATCATACTATACTGGCGCAAAGAAAGTGACCGCAGACTTTGAGTTTCCGTCAATCTTTCAGTTGTCGTTTCTGCAGCTCTGTGTTCCATGTTCAAACACACAGCACACTAATATTATAAATGTGAAAGTTAGTGTGTGTGTGTTTAAACGGCTGGATGGATTTGAATGAATTTTAAGATCATACCCTGACTTAAATAATAGGCTACATTTTATCCTGAAAAATAATCACTGATTCCGTCCACGGGGGTCCAAAGTTTGTATGAAAGTCTTGTATGCTTTTATTCCTTCACAAAGACATCTTTTCAGATGTCTTACAGCTGTAAGAGGCTTTCAGAGTAACTTATTACATAACTAATCATTACCGACTGGGAGCCAAAAGCTAAACCATGCGTGAAAAGCTCCGCATATAAGCTTCAAAAGCTCCTTATCATATTCGAAAGCAGGTCAATGATTTTGGCCCAACCGGCTACTGCTGGGGTGAATGACATCGTTCAGGTCTAAATATAGGCGAAGCCGGGGCATTTTATAATATCGCATCTTGTTTACAGGGTTGTAGGATATTGAGTACACGTGTCTTCAGTTTTGCTTCTGCCACCCCGTATGGTAAAAGGCATGACGCTGTTCGAAAACATCACTGGGGAGAATGGCACAATTGGACCCATTTTTAGCCAGTTATTTATAAATATTACCTTTTGAGTGCCAGGGTCCCACGGTCCCCATCGCCGCAGATATGCAGTAATTAAGGTTTTATCAAGATGTTTGTCATCACAGTTAGATAGAACATCCGTATAATGTACTTTTTAGGGTACCGAACCGGGTGCCAAACTGGACCCCATTACTAAGCCTACGCTGTCCGTCCGTCTGTCTGTCCGTCAGCGGGTCCTAGAGCACGAACCGTAATAGCTAAGTAAAGTTGAAATTTTCACAGAATTTGTATATCTTTTGTTGCCGCATCAACAAATACTGAAATACGAGAGATATTACAAATTAAAGGAGGTCCATACCAGAGACGTGTTCGTTCACGCATTTCAATTTTCAATATGAAGGTATATTTCGCATCAACCTATTTCATTGTTGTAGCGCAGCCGGTATGATGTAGACTGTCAATCCGCAGGTCGTGAGTTCAAATCCTCGTGTACAATTCCGATCCACACTTAACTTGACCGATTTTTTACTAGCCTATAAGTGTGCCTATAACTATAATTGCTGGGCAAAGCCTCTTCCCGTCTTCCACACATCTCGCCCTGGGCCGATCCCCACCAGTTTTTGTTGTATAATTTACTTAACATAAGGTAAATTAATGGTGTATGTTATGTTATGATGTAGATCTAATACTAATATACTCGTACTACTCCGTGCTTCATAATAATATACCGTCGCAAAGGAATTCGTAAACAAAACAATTGGGACGTAGCAGATAATGTCGTTGGCATGCTGCTCAAGTCTCTCTCGAGTCGAGTGATGTACATGTGCGTACAGTAACTACCTATATACTCCCAAAGTAATAATGTGCACGGAAGTCTTATTCCGAACGTGCGGGAGACGATATTTACATCTACTTAAGGGTGGTAGATATGCTATATTAAATTCTGTTAAACTGTTTTCCTAGACATATAATCGATCTCGATCCTCGATCTCATATCGTTTCCGAAATGGTCTAAATACGACCCCTGCCGACCGTTGAAGTTTTTTTTTTTTTTTGCGCAATATACCTGCAAAAGTTCAGTTGATATTGAATTACAGAGTTGTATTATTTATGTTTACATGGCATGGTCAATAAACCTTTTGTACATAATATTTTAGGTAAAGGTAATACCTAACTATTTTCTGTTTACTCTCACAGCTGTTGTCGAATGATACCACACGCATCGCATGTGAATGTGAATATTTAAAGATTTAATGTGGTTTAGTGTCTCTGTTTATAGATTTGTCTAGATCTGGATATAAGCGAGCATTGACACAGCTCTGAAATTAGGTGTTGTAAGATAGTGAAATTGGATCTTATTCTTGTCATATTAGGGAGGGGGGGCAGATGTCTTGGACATTTACATAGAATGACGTGTTTGCCTTCTTCCATCTACGTGTATGCCGTCTATGTTACGTATGTACGTCCCTCCTCGGTGTATTTCCTCAGACTTAAGTAGAAATACATAACATTGTCCCTGTTACCACAAAAAAGATTAAACGTTGTTTAACCTCAAAACAAACGTCAAATCCCATACATTTTGGATTTTAAACAGGTGATCAACGGGAGTTTATTTTTTTGTGGTAAGACTGACATTTTAAAAGAGGTACGGGGGAGTTTCTTGCCCTTCTTTGCTCCGTCCCTAAGCCCACAACTTCCGAACGGGCGGTAGTATACAAAAATATTAATGTTATATATTGAAGTTGACTAAGTAATTTGTATGATTTTATGGTCAATAAAAACAATTGAACTTGAACTTGAACTTGTTATGCCGGTCCGGCGAGGAAGTCTAAAATTCAATTACTAATCTCGTAGTAAGGCGGAAATCCTTTAACTTTTATATTATTGTTTGTACTGGCTATCGTTTCCTCTCAGCTACGTCATCAGTAATTCGAGTACTAATAGTAATAATTCAGATTGGTCCTGGTGGGATTTTGCGAACCCATACATTTGAGCATACGGGAAAGGGGAAAACGAACACCTTGGACTTGGATCCTGCAAACGCACACACACATACCTAATCGTAGCACGTATAGCACGTAGGGTAATAAATACGCCGCCTTAGGTTACCCGAATACTAATATCTTCTTTAGACGGTTATTTTATTCCTAAGTTAAAAACGACCTAACCAAGAAGCCTCTATTTGAGACAGGTTAGTAGCTGTAACATATTTATATTTATTATAGGTACTTACTCGTAGTCTACCTAAAAAAAACTAAACAAAAACTGTTTATGACGAGTTTTTCCGGGATATTTGAGCTTCCGTTGACATTTTTAGGGTTCCGTACCCGAAGGGTGCCAAACGGGACCCTATTACTGAGACTTCGCTGTCCGTCCGTCCGTCCGTCCGTCCGTCCGTCCGTCCGTCCGTCCGTCCGTCCGTCCGTCTGTCACCGGGTCCGCCTGCACGAACCGTAATAGCTAGAAAGCTGAAATTTTCACAGAATGTGTATATCTGTTGCCGCACCAACCACAAATACTGAAATACGAGAGATATTACAAATTGAAAGTGGTCTCGGTACAAGATACGTCTTCACAACACGCTTGAAAAGTTTATACCAAGGCCATTTTGTTTTGGTAGGTAAGCCTTCTTTTAATGAAACTAAATTTAAATGATATGGCAATGTCGTCCCCGGACTTCTACAAAGACTTTAAATATTAATTGATGAATTACGACGTCTCTATTTAGTCTGTAGAACTTTTAGAAAATAATTATAAAATTAATGGTTTTTAATTACTTTTGTTTTCATACAAATCTCAGAGCTCAGAAATTATTTTTTTCCTTTTGGCCACTTCAAGTTTAGCTGCCAGTGATGTTTTAATTAAATACTCTTTGGTGCGTTGAAATGATGTTTTGCAGTCTGCATGACATTGACATAATGAGTGAGTGAACCTCATTGTACGGAAATTGTAGATGGGTGTCTCACGTTTTCCAGTAGGAGTAGGTTGTAGACAGTGCTGCTTACGGCGGCGTTTAGTAGGTACTAAAGGCCCTAAAAGCGCGGCAAGCTTTGAATCAATTCAAATGTTATTTTTCAACTAGCTACAAAGTTATTCTGACATAAGATGATAATTTGAACAAAACTTTTTGGATATTTCATGAAAAATACAGTTACAGATCACACATATACAGGGTGGAAAAAACGAATGGGCCCTGGAGGGAAAGTACCTTAAAATCTCAAGATATCCGTCCATCCGTTCTGTCTGTCACCAGGCCGTATCTCATGAACCGTGGTAGCTAGACAGTTGATATTTTCACAGATGACGTATTTCTGTTCCCGCTAAACAAAATAAATTTAATATAAAGGGGGCTCCCATACAATTAACGTGTTTTTTTGCGGTTTTTTTAACCGACTTCCCAAAGGAGGAGGTTTACAATTCGTCCGGATGTTTGTTTTTTTTTATTTTATTTTTATGTATGTGCCTCGATAGCGCCTAAACGGATGGACCGATTTGGAAAATTAGACCGATTAGACCTATAGTGATTTTTGTGTTTTTCATAATAACTCGCGCAAATGCACATGGTAAGCATAATATTGTGATGCGGAACTGCTGATGAAGACCACATATGGCCACCAGATCTGCTCAATACTAGGTACAAATACAATGCGTGGCTGACGGGCAGGCAACGCATAGCCTAAACCGATGGACCTAGAGCCATGAAACTTTGTACAGGGGTTCCTTAGTAGCGTGGGGTAGCACTGATATGGGATTTGACAAAATTAATTCCCCTGGGGGGGGGGATAAGGGGTTACAGTTTGTATTAAACTCAATCTAATCAAATAGGGTTTGTGGAAGTCGGTTTTTTCTATAGTTTACTTTTTGTTTCAATTATATAGATAATGGTACGGAACCCTTCGTGCGCGAGTCTGACTCGCACTTGGCCGGTTTTATTATATCTTCACCTTTTGTTTTATTTAAATTCTCTAGTTCGCTTCCGTTTCCTTAGTCCTAGAATAGATTTAGTCAATATTCAATATACTTTATTGCACACAAATACATTATGATATGACAATTAAAAATGGAAATAACATGTACAAAGGCGAGCTTATTTATCAGCTAGAATATTATTGCAAACGTTGGAAGGTCACCTGATTCCTGCCAAGTTTTACTTTCCTATACAAATTCAGGAACGGCCAAGAAAATTAATAAGGTGTAAAATGACTCGTCACGCGGATTTCAGGACGAAACTTCCGGTTTAGTAACACTTCCGTTGCGTAGTTCGTTATTTAAAAATAAACTGACATGGCGGACCGGAAATCGTTTGACCTCGAGGCGCCATCTGCATGGTGATGCTTTGTTGAAGTGGAAAAGGAAATACATAAACGTGTATTTGTTTTATGGTCATTTATTAATAGGATAATAGCATAGAAAGCCTATATCAGGAAATAACATTCAAGGGTCATGGACTCCAAGCTGGTGAATAATACACTTATGTTTCCTTTGTTCCATGGCACGTTTTGTTTACAAAATATTGGAAACATATCTAATTTCCTGCATCCTCGACTCGACTCGAGTAAAGCCGAAAGTTACGTTGTGGATTCAAAGGAGGAATTACGGATTCAAAAGCAGTATGCGCACAGTATGTTTAGTGCAGTATTTTACCGAACAATATTCCTACAAATTGATTTGACGAATAAATAAACAATCAGGTCCCAGAAGTTAAATACCCACTTACATGTAGCTAGTTGAAAGTTCGTAAGTATTTACAGAGTAATTAAGAGGCTGTCAAATCGTTTCGCGCCATAACATTCACTAACAATATGTCTACCGGAAGTGACAACCATGTGGGTGTCCTCGTTGTGTCTTGTATATTGTTGGCCTTACAGCTCTCTCATCGCATAAATCATAAAATGTTAGTTAGTAAATAAATCCAAAGAACACATATGTATAGTTAGGTACGTTGGCTCAGTTACATGTTTTTTTTCTTGTTTTTTTATTTTTTTTTATTTAATGATACAGATCGAATACCGGGACTTATTTTAAATAACAACTTTCTGGTTAATTTTAAAACAATTACTTTTTAGGGTTTCGTATCTCAGAAGAAGAAACCCTTATAGGATCACGCGTCTGTCCGTCCGTCCGTCCGTCACAGGCAATTTACTCAGAACATATTGGACCGATTAAGTTGAAAATTGGTACACATACATATACACAATATCTGTGACCCGAAGACAGAGGTGCAATGTAAATATTTAAATATGGAATATGGGGGGCCACTTTTGAGGGGCCAAATAAGAAAAATAAAATAAAATAATATGCCGTGTGATATATCAAATGAAAGCGCATGGTGCGAGGATCTTAAATGTATTTTTATAATATTTTTAAGACTTATTTTGAAAAAGTTGTGCTCAATAATATGACCGATTCGCATGTCATCAAAACCTCTAGGGTACTTCCAGAAGTCCTAAAAATCTGAAATTTGGTATGCAAGTACATGTTTGCACCCATATCCCATAAAAACTCCTAAATCTTCAACTTTAACCCCCTAACCCCCTAAATCTGGCGTGCAAAGTTTGTGTGAAAAACTGAATTTTAGGGTACTTTTAGGATATTTTGTTGGTGTTAGTCCTATTATTGTTGTACGAAACCCTCTCAACGCGAGTCCAACTCGCACTTGGCAGCTTATCTATTGTTATGTGCCCGTAGCGGCCATTTGCACAGACAAAGGGATAATTATGATGGTTTCGTACGTGAATCTTGTTTGCTTAATTTTGAAGGTTGTATGAATTAATAATGCTGAAAAATATCAAAAATCCAAATAAATAAATGAATATTACATAGACAATACGATAAGTATTTTAACAGTGAATTATCTTATCTTATCTTATAAGAAGTTTTGAAATGGCGAAAAAACATAAAAACATTGCCTATACAGGAGACGTGGATGCGAGTACACCTGACGTATACGCAATAAGAACAATTGTATGTTTTATTTGTTATTTTATTAATTTGTAATTTTGTTTATGGCTACGGCCGGAATAAAGACCAATTTATTTTATTTATTTATTTATTTTATTTATTGCGTCACGCCATTTGCCTACGAGTTGGCAGCGGCACAATTGTGCGATTATTTAGTCAGTTACAAAAACTTCTTGCGTGAATGGGGCTAGCCCAGGGGTCAATTCTCGCGCATTCGATACACAGATATCGGCAATTCGATACCTATATCGAGTGATTCCCATACATAATCACTCGATATAGGTGTCCATATCCATATATAGAATGCGCAAGAATTATACCTCAGGAGCATGATTCTCGCGCTTTCGATATACGGATATCGAGACCTATATTGACAGATTCCCACACAAAATCAGTCGATATAGGTGTAGATATCGAATGCGCGAGAATCATGCCACAGTTCCTAAAAAGAATCGAAGTATTTATTTCGACTAGCTAGAGCTTCCTATACCGTATTGTAAGATGGGGGCCAGGCAGCACTTATCCAGTGGAGAGCGCATAGATACATTTTCCTTTGAAACACAACTCACCAATTTACGGGCGGCGGGGGACGAGGTAAGAGAGCTGCTATTGGTCAGCCCTGCGAAACTGTCTGGCGGCCTGTCATCGTACATAGGTTGCGTATGCGAACGTTTGTTGACAACAAACGTATGGCGAGCCGCATTCCCCCGCAGCAGGCGCAGTCAATTGGATATGTAGTCTCTGATGGGGGCGTACGGAGAGAGAATATTTCCCAAAATGGAACATTGAAAAATATATCATTCCAGATCTCAGCGCGTGGTATTTTTTGTCCTCCGCGGGGGATCGTACTTCACCCGTAGGTATGTTTGTCTTTAGTTGTGTTTTTATCACTTCAGCTGTGTAAGTGTGGCCTACATTAAATGTTTGCAGACTAAACTCAGCATGAGACTATGAGAGGACAGTTTGTTCAACTTCTTTGCGTTTCTTAAGTGCTGGAATATTTGTATTAATTTATTAAACCTCTGCCGCTAACGCTGTATCTTTCGGGCACTTGCGTCATTATTTCAGTTTTATACATTTACAGTTTTATATTTTTCATATTTTTAAGTGTACTACCCAATTGAGGTACCTCCTCCTCCTATTATCCTCCTATTGCTATCTATTTTTTTCTATATAATCGCCTTCACGCAGTAATTTTATAACCTTCATATAATTACAGTTATCTAGCCTGTAATTCAAGATTAAAGTGGTTTTCTGGTATACTGTGCTCCCATGATTTTATTAGAACTGTAATATCCTCATAAACTTTAGTTGCTCTCGAGAGTAACAAACAGTAATAGTTTGGCATTCAGCTAAGAATTCAAATATGCGACGACGACCTCTGTGGCGTTGGAGGTGCGGATCTGCCTTCCAAACGAGAGGACCCGGGTTCGAATCCCGGCTGGGGTGAAAAAAAAACAGTCTTGGATGTACACATGTGTGTATACCGTCGGAGTCAGAGTTACTACACAGGGTTTCCAGGCGAACTGTTACAATGGCCCTGCTAGGTAGTATAAAAAATGGTTTCAAATTTTCAATATCTTTATTTTGCTTAACTTGAGATTTACAATAGGCTGTTTTGGTCCAATCGCTGTCTCATGTCATGCGCCCTTAGCACGTACACCTCTAAATATCTCTGTCCCTCACCTTCCACGACAAAAGCTCCCCTCGCACTCGGCATTGCTATTGCTACGAGTGCGAAAAGACGGAATTACTTTGAGTCCTTCCGGCGCATAATGTACCTATCGCAAAATGTACCGCAAGGAATTGTTTTTTTTTTGCAAAATGCACCTATCGCAAAACGCACCTTTCGCAAAATGCACCCATCGCAAAACGCACTTTAGCAAAATGCACCCATCACAAAACGCACCTTTCGCAAAACGCACCTTTCACAAAATGCACCTTTCGCAAAATGCACCCATCACAAAACGCACCTTTCGCAAAACGCACCTTTCGCATAATGCACCTTTCGTAAAATGCACCTTTCGCAAAATGCAGTCTCCGTCAAACTCTAAGTTGTCGGTAAACCCTGAGGTTTTCTGGTCACTGATGACCGGTCTAGATTCGCGATGGGGCTACCGGGGATAACCTCTAATAACTTGATAATCAAGTTTCAAACATCTCTTTATATTTGTGTCTGACTGAAACGAGTGGATTTTCCGGCTCTTTCGTTTTATTCGTGCAAACTCGCTAGGACTGGATTAAGAAAAGGGGTTTCTCACTGCTATGATGTCATTCGATAATTACAAAATAAAGTGGATTTATAAAAAAAAAACAATGCTAAACCAGAGTTACCCACCAGAAGAACTCTAAGGTCCGGCAAATCTCGGCCATTTTTTGTGTCACGGCAAAAGTAGATATCGATGACCAAACTTAAGCTTAGTTTTTACACCCAATGGAATACTGAAACTGTATCAGTCGTCAAAATCTTACTCGATGATGCAGCTGGAAGGTGACGGTGATGGGAAATCGATTACCAAAGGACGCAACCCTATCAAGTTTGGACTCGTTTGATTGTTCTTGATAAGTACCTACTTAGGTCTAGATTTTTTTTTGTATATGCATGATATATATGCATGATAGATACCGCTAAAAAATAAAAAATAAAATTAGAAGTAAAAAAATGTTTTTAAACAAAGCTTTTATATAAATGCCCTTAAAAGGGGAAAATAAAATTTCAATTGAATCAAATGCGTCCAAATATTACATTACACAGTTATGTATGATAGAGAAGCTTGTTGTGAGAATTGATTAGGTAGGCAGGTACTTAGATGGGCACCTTATATCATACAAACTAGTAAATCCCGCAACAGGCTTTTGTACGTAGATAATTGTGTAATGTAATATTTTGACTCATTTGATTCAATTGAAATTTTATTTCCTACTTTTTCGGGCATTTAATTAAAAGCTTTGTTTAAAAACATTTTTGTAAGTACTTTTAATTTATTTGGTTTAGCTGTAGAACGGGATCAGTGGACACAAGAATTAATCTATTGTAGTGTCAACAGCTCCTGTTGTCCAAATCCCGGGATCATCCCCAATTCAGTTGACACAAAACGGCGGGATCACTTTGATCTGAACCCGGGATCAGAGTGCACAAACCTGATGGTATGCGTGGGCTGCGGCTGCGCGGACGCATCGTCAAGCGCGCCCGGCGACAACAGTGCGATGCATTGCCAATTTTCCAAGATGGCTGCTCATTGTTGTTGTATGCAAAGATAATATAAATACTACGTTATATATTATAGTATCTGTGGTTATATGTATATCGGACTTAAAGTAGAGTTTGTAATCTATTGTAAGTAGTTTCTATTGATTGATTGCGATTTTAATGCCTTGAATTTCTATTTAAGATTGTTCACAATCTATTTTACAATTTTCAATATCCAAATACCTACCTGTGATTAGATCAAATCTTGGGCAATGATAAAATAATTTTATGTATTTAACATATCTCTATAACTCAAAAGATAATAAGTAAGTAGAGCATTACAATATTAATGTTAACCCGGACAGGAGAACATAATGTTCCCACTACAATCTTATGGCTTGCTAATAAATGTGAAAAACCAATCAAACATTCTGCAAGCTCATGCCCCGTTATGAGTTAATATCATAGTGAGTGACCCACACACCTATTCTCTCTGCTTATCCCCCTAAAATAGAGACGGCCGTGAGCATACACATTGTTATGGGTCATATTCTAAAATAAAACCCGTTACTTTGAACTCCAGAAATTACCACAGCTCCTCTCAAACTTTACGGCTTTGTTATTACGTGTTGATATTTCTCATTAGCAGTTTATGCACTGCATTCTGCGTCACCCGCGACGTATTCTCGTAGACCGTAATAAACGCAATCGAAACGGTTCCTGTAATGGTACGCTTGCACGGGCAACCAAAATTGGACAATTCCGAGCAACTATGACGTCACGCCTGGCTACATCAAGCAATTTACGGTAATGGCTACAATATTCTAGCTAGAGATAACGCCACACTGTGTGGAGCAAATTGGATGAAATATCGCGGAAATAATTACCACAATTTGTTGGAACTATAGTTGCCGGGCAATTACTCGAAAGACTAACGGAGGTCAATTTCTACTCATGTCTGAAATATTGAAGACCGGACCATACTCCATGATGTAGGGTCGTTGCGGGTTTTATAAAGGAGTGATGTTTTACTCAAACCTTACACTTAAGTTGGCGTTATATTTAGCTGTTTTATTCGACGATAATCCTGCATGTCTACGTTAAGTTATACTTAGATCCGCGAAGAGAAAAATAAAAACCCTTGTCAAAGTTTACTGTAGCTTAGCGTTAACTCACGGTCTAGTGGAACTTAGATAAAGATCTAGTCGAAAACCGTGATCTGGTTATAGTTACGGCAGATAGCCTTATAGCGACTCGAGTCGTGTTCTGAACATATCTCTAGTTAGATCATCTCCTACTAGATTTCACCAATATGGTACTATTTAGATTCTTTGATAACCTGTACTTTCGTGCTTTCCTTTCCACTTTCACCTCAACGTGCTATACGAAAATTTTGTTTGTTTACAGTACTCCTAAATGATAGTTGGCCATGTAAGTATTAGGTATTATTTAGTGACTACTACACTATTCTCTTCCTCTCCCATGTAAATACAATTTGGTGCATTTTCTTGATTTGGTGCACCTTTCCTCGACTTCTGCTCGTGGCTCATCCATGGCGATGGTGGTTCGAATCTTGGTTCTGACAATGCAGCAATTTTTGATAAGTAATCCATCTAAGTACATTATACGGACGTACTAATGGTAATGTAAAACATCGTGAGGAATCCTTCAATCTTCATACTTGGGCTAGCCCTGTGTCAGGCATAATGGAGTATTCAACAGCTGCATAAAAGTGAGCACAGCAGTTACCAGATGGGCAGTTGAACGTTCGCTGATGATGATGATGAATCATTTTATGAAATGTTAAAACACTTATTTAGCTAGGAGTTACATGGATGAATGAACACTATTAGTACAGTAATTCTGTGATTTCAGACAAACAAATTAATAAAGTTTTGAAACTTGTGTTGGATGATACCTTTGGGTGTGGAGTTCAAAGCGCACAACTCCCCCCTCACCCCCATACATTGATTACATATTAATTACTGTACTATACAGAGTGTAACAGCCTGTATAAGCAAAGCATCTCTATTAAACAACACACATTCTTATCAGTTAATGCCTATTTAAGATATTAGGTACTCGTTATCTCCCACACCAATTTTGAGCATCACAAGTCAGGTGCGGCATTCAAATATTTACATTCGGTGTAAAAAATAGTATCGTGATTTAAGCAAAGTTATGTGTTTATATTATTTGCCAGTTAGCACGATTGGTGGGGCATGGAGACATGGATAAATTTTCATAGAGTTTTATTCATATTTACTTACGGCCTTTTTTACAACATCATCACCCGATGATGAAGCTGGAAGGTGATAGGCGGATCACTGTTAAGTATTATCTACTACTTGTCCATCGTGTTTGAGCTCATTCGGTTCGACTTTACAAAATCTATGGATTACAAAAAGGGTGTTTTCTTAGTTTTTAAACAACTATAATTATTTATTAAATGTAGGGCTGTTGCTTACAACTAGATTAGATTACTATATTTTTTACTCATAAACACTTAGCTTATTGAACTTCACCTTGATAAGATAACGACCTAGTACGTGATTCGGGCGCCTTATGTAATTGTTTATTTTTTTCGATTGTTATGCAATACTGTCGACAATAGTGTCTGATATCGTGAACTTTGATTGAATTATTGAATCACGACCTTTGGCGATAGTGGCCTTGCTTTAATATTGAACTTGACTGGCAGCTATAGTGGGGAATCGATACTCTGTTACCCAACGGGCAGGGCCTTTCCGGTGGCACTGTGACATTGACTAGACATGGTAGAAATTGGTTTTAGAAATGATATTCAATACATATTTAGATGGCGTATAATGTAAAAAGAGCCTTTAGCAAAACACAAACACAAATCGCTCGAAATGATGAGTATTATTGCTGTTCGTTTTTAGGGTACCGAACCCGAAGGGAGCCAAACGGGACTCTATTACGAAGGCTTCGCTGTCCGTCTGTCCGTCCGTCCGTTCGTCAGCGGGTCCTACAGCATGAACCGTAATAGCTAGAAAGTTGAAATATTCACAGAATGTGTATATCTGTGGCCGCAACAATAACAAATACTGAAATACGAAATCTAATCCTCTAAAAATAAGTTAAGGATGAAATTCTAAGTTCTGATTGCCTAGGGCCCGCGTTGAGTTGAGCGTCTCGTCGTCTTCATTGTCACTGAGCGGTCATTGTGTTTACAGAATTGGGCCCCAGATGGTATGACGACATAGCAAAGAGTATCCGGAAAACAAAAGTGACTACTTGACGTATAAACAATTATGTATGGAGGCACTTATGCTGCTTTTGGTCGTACACTGGTATCTTGGAGGGAGGAAGTAAAAGAGCTTTGTTGATCTGAGATTGGGATAAAGCCTGGAAACTATAAAACAGCGACAAATATAAATATTTAAAAGACTAAGGTCCATTTGTACCTAAAACACTAATTGTGATTAGCGCATTAATCACAATTAAGTTTGACACATTTCATACATTTTGACAGCTGCTAAATAGAATTAGGACGCTATTCGTAATTAAGATTTTGTTGCAAATGGCCCTTAAAGTCGATTAAAAAGTATGATCAGTCACAAACAAACACACATTAGTTATATAGAGTTAATTAAGTTTCCGAAAAAAAAATAACTGCTGTCATTACGAATCATCTGTACATCACATGTAAGTGTACCATCGGCCAGGGGGCCGGGCTGTGGCTGTATAAATGTACAAATATCTGTATGTCTTGTTTCTTGTTATGGTAGATGCCTATAATTTGTAATATTGTAACTATGTATGGGCTCAAGCCTGAAATAAACGAATTTCATCTCATTACTTTCGAACTGAACCAATTTTACCTTAGTTAAAAGTTGACCTTCACACGCTGCAAAACTATTACCTTTACTACCTCGTGATAAGTTATAAAATCATATGGCAATTCCATGCATGGTTATTCGTACACGGGTTATGAAAGTGAATGTCGTGTCAAGGTGTTTATAAGAATCCACTTCCTGTACTTATATCAATATCCGCGTTGGATAATGATATTTGATTAAAGAAAATACACACATAATGTCACATAATTGTATCTTCAAGCTTCCTCCCATGGAGAGTGGCGGATGTGAAGAATGCAGGCTGTGTCCAGGGAGAACTTATCCAGTGGAGAGCGCATAGATACATTTTCCTTTGACACACAACTCACCAATTTACGGGCGGCGGGGGACGAGGTAAGAGAGCTGTGATTGGTCAGCCGCTGCGAAACTGTCTGGCGGCCCGTCAATCATCGTACATAGGTTGCGTATGCGAATGTTTGTTGAATAAAACAAACGTTTGGCGAGTCGCATTCCCCCGCAGTCAATTGGATATATAGTCTCTGGCTGTGTCTGAACAGCCCCCCTAGACAAAGTGAAACGCTAACTGTTGCGAAATGAAACGATAACTTTTTATGTATGCGATTTGACATTTGGCTTTGCTAAGGTGACGTCACGTAGCGATTCCAAATGTCAAATCGCATACATAAAAAGTTATCGTTTCATTTCGCTATCCTTAGCGTTTAACATTGTCTACAGGCAAGGAACGAATAGACGATAGATACATTTCCATAAACATCAGATTACATTTACATACAGACACATTAATTGTTTTTGGCTCCACACTAGGATAACACAGATGGATGGATGGCAGAGCAGAGGGTCGCCAAGCGCATCTTCTAGTCGGAGCTTGAGGAGGGCAAGCGTGAGCGTGGCGAACAACTCCTCAGGTACAAAGATGTGCTGAAGCGTCACATGAAGAAGTGCGGCACAGAGCCTTCTCAGTCGGAGTCACAAGCTGCAAAACACCGGAGTGGAGGGCTTTGGTTCATACAAAAGTCCGCGATTTCGAAATTCTCCGGCGCGCTGAGAATGACGCCGAAAGCGACGACTTTAAAGCCTGTACACCTACGCAAATCATTTACAATTATAATAACGGCATGCTCACATGCCCGCAATGTGCGAGGATCTTTGCTAGGAAGATTGGCTACATAAGCCACATGCGAGCCCACGAGCGACGTCTACAGACGACGAGTTGAGGCGGTCGCCGGGACCGAAATCGGTCGGACTCGGACCACATCATCATCAATTCAATTAAATTCAAAATTTTAATTGACCATCAAATCATACATATTACTTAGTCAACGTCAATATAATATTAATATTTTTGTATACTACCGCCCGTTCGGAAGTTGTGGGCTTAGGGATGGAGCAAAGAAGGGCAAGAAACTCCCCCGTACCTCTTTTAAAATATCAGAGCCTTAAAAATACAATGTTATGTCTTTCTACTTAAGTCTAAGGAAATACACCGAGGAGAGACGTACTGACTCAGTCCATCGCCCCTCTGGATTTCTGTGCGCTGAGATGGTAAAGACCATGCAGTTTTGTCATCTAAAATCATCAGGATAACACACAAAAAAGGTTGGAGTAAGACTGCGGCTACTGTTCACCCTTTTACGACTTGAATAGTAATAGTAGTAACTCGAGATTTTGTTTTAATAACAATAAAGAAACATACGCTCGTAAGATATTCCTATCATTAACATCGTCTTAGTAGCTACTTGCTGTACTTATTGAAATTAGTAGTTTTTCTACTAAACATAACTAACATTAAGGAAGAGCCTTGAACCTATGCCTACCTACTTACTAGGAACTGCTTCAGTATTGTTGTTAGATGCAAATTATTGGCAATATATGTACATATACACATACATATGTTTTTGTTGCGCACTAGAACTCTCCTGATATTATACTCTTTCCTATCCTGCCTAGGTTTGCTGGTAGAAATCTCTCTTTAGAGATAAGCTCGCCTTTGCATATAATGTGTATTTTCCATGTATTAGTTAACTTTTATGCGCATTAAAGAATATATGAATATGAGTATGAATAATGAAAACAGGAGATTATTTCCTGCGATTATGCAGATTACCAAAGATCTGACGGAACTTGGAGTTTGCCCGTGCCCCTATGGGGACAAGCCTCGACTCGCGTCATACGAGTAAGATTGAGCCATACTCAATAGACATAATGCCGGTTGGTGGAGGAGTGTCGGGTTATTGTCTGAAGTGGGTCTCTGACATAGCTACTACCATCGTGCACAAAATGTAAATAGGTACCTATTTATTTTATTGCAAGAAAGGTCAAAGCTTTAACCCAAGACCGCATTTCGCTATTATCATCATACATCGCCGTATTAGGTTACTTTGTAACTTAGCGGGACATAAAGGAGCTCAAATGACGTATGAAAGAGTGAATGTTGTTACCCGGAAGCTTAAGAGATAATGGAACTCTGATGCTTCAGTGGCAATGAACTTTACTTATTAAAAGAAGAAAGATAATGGACTTACATCCTTTAATGGGTTTGTTCTGACTTGGAAGTGGTTGAAATTAAAGCACTAAAAGAAAATTAAAGATAAATCGTTCCGGCTGTTATTGCAATCCATCCATCGATAGACATAACGTAGATAAGCGTATTTCTTTCGGCACTAGCTTGTAGGCAATCGCCTGTCACATTTGACCACTCTTTCGAAACTTTACTTTAGGGTGGGCAGTTTCTCACGTCCAACAGTGAAATCTACAAAACATGTGACATTGGTGAAATTACCTAATGTGTAAGACTGCCATTGAGACGGCGTTTTAGGCAAAAACAGCCTTTAGCAAAACGCAAATCGCTCGGAATGATGAGTATTATTGCTGTTCGTTTTTTCACTAGCTTGTTTGTGATAAAGAGATGAGTGTCAGCGTGACTTCACTTTCCCATTAACGTAATTTTATTAATTTTGCTCGATAGAAAAATCTCCTGAAGTTGCCAGAAAATCTGTCTGTTAGCAATGTTTATTTTTACAATTTCGCACCGCATCTGAATTTGTGTTTAACTAATCATTATAATAATTGAAACAAAAAGTAAACTTTACAAAAAACCGACTTCCACAAACCTTATTTGATTAGATTGAGTTTAATACAAACTGTAACTCCTTCCCCCCCCCCCCCTTGGGGACTAAATTTTGTCAAATCCCATCTCAGTGCTACCCCACGCTACTAAGGAACTTCTGTACAAAGTTTCATGGCTCTAGGTCCACCGGTTTAGGCTATGCGTTGCCCGTCAGCCACGCATAGTAGATTGTATTTGTACCTAGTATTGAGCAGTTCTGGTGGCCACGTGTGGTCTTCATCATCAGTTCCGCACCAAAATATTATGCTTACCATGTGAATTTGCACGAGTTATTATGAAAAACACAAAAATCACTATAGGTCTGCCTATAATATTTGAAGAGTTCCCTCGATTTCTCCAGGATCCCATCATCAGATCCTGACCTGGTGTCAATGGGACCAATGGGAAGGTAAACACCCTTTCAAACAAAAAAAAATTTTTTAAAAATCGTTCCATCCGTCTAGGCGCTATCGGGGCACATACATAATAAAAAAAACATTCGGACGAATTGTAAACCTCCTCCTTTGGGAAGTCGGTTAAATTAACCCAGTATGTTCCTTAGTTAGGCTTGCTCAGCTTGGCTTTCACCTTTTTTTAATTTTTATTTAATTTCCTTTAAAAATAAGTTAAGGATGAAATTCTAAGTTCTGATCGCCTAGGGCCCGCCCTTAATTAAGAAGTTGAACTGGATTTTAATGAACCTATAAACCGATTTCAAATTCGAAGTCGCATACAGAATCGTCTCTGCTTAGTAAGGGGGTTTAATCATTAAACGACTTTGGGTACTGCGGTTGGTTGGACCAGCCTTCATAGGTTTACTAGTGTACATTAAATGCACTCAGCTGATGCAATGTCTTGTAAAATCTCATCTTTATTACGAGAATTCTGATGAGCTAGCAAGATATAAGGGTCTTTGCCTTTGATCTAATACTCGCTATTAGCCACTGGCACGCAATTCCGTACGCGACTCCCCGCCTGAAGGATGATTGCCAACCTCAAATTGACGTTTATTTGATCATTTAGAACGCGATCATTTGACACAAACTGTTAGACAAGTGTGATGTTTTAGAGGAATCGTTTTCGTTTTAAATGTCAAACTGCTGCTAGGTACTGCTAGATGAATCGACGACAGAAAATAACAACACTGGAAAAAAAAACACTCAGTATTCCCCCTCGCGTGTTACTTAACAATCAGCAAGTTAATTAGTGTACTCAGCAAAATCGCCAATATTGCGAGACATGTACGTACGTATAGCTGTTGGCCAACTTAACATACACTAGACGGTCATTCCTTTGTCTTTTTAAGTATTTTCCTCCTCTGGCGACGCTTCTATAAAGATGAATGATCCTGATGCGATGGCAGCTAGAACAATGGTCAGACTTACGAAATTTCTCAGTGTATGATCTGTTTATAGAATCTGTAGAATAAAGTTATAAGGCTTTGTAAGAGGAAATAGTAAATTAGTCTACATTTGATGAGCATCAGTGACAGTAGGAAGTGATGTCTAGTGAAAAGTTTGTGATTGAATACTAAACTAACCGTGTGTTTAAGTTTAAGAATTTGGTGATTTCCTTTTGGATTTAGTCTGACTTCACGCTTCGGGTAGAAGCCAAAGGGAGGCTTATTCTACGACCTATTGCCAGAAGTATGTACCTACTGTATATAGGCTTGCGTCCAAGGTAATCCAATAAATCTAGGAACAAGCCTTAAGTTGAAGCATTATGTACAAAATGGCTTGACATTCTCAGGTCAATTTTGTGCAAAAAAAGACAGCATTTGATGGCACTTTTTCATGACGTCACTGTGTCGTTATTTCATAGAACTCAGGAACAAAAGTTCCGTTTTGACAGTTCATAAAAAGTATCTATTTTGACTAGCAGTACGCAAGTCTAACACCATCATAACTATGTAAACTAGCGAACCCACTGTTAAGGGCGGGCCCTAGGCAATCAGAACTTAGAATTTCATCCTTAACTTATTTTTAGAGGAATGTAATAAAAAAAGTTTAATTTAAAGCCAAGCTAAGCAAATCAACTGAGGAACATACTGTGTCATTTTTATAATGATTAGATAAATAACAAGAACACAAATTCAGATGCGGTGCGAAATTGTAAAATAAAACATTGCGAGTTGTGTTTCAAGGGAAAATGTATCTATGCGCTCTCCACTGGATAAGTGCTCCCTGATGCCCTACATCCTACATAGTTCTGCATCTAAGTTTTCGTAAACTTGGCTGTCTCCCATGTACCTCTTCATTACTCCATAGCTGCGGCGTTGGGCTATCCCTCTGTCACGCTAAACGGAGTATTGGATAACTGACTACAAGCACAGATTAATAAAGCTACAAGTGGTCACAACTGTGCCTCTGCCGCCCCGCAAGGGAAAATACGTGACGCTATTCATTATAATTATAGTTTTATGGACAGTCCCAGTCCAGTTAGAGAGTTTGCAGACGGACATTCCCTCTGCAGTCCAGCGCGGAGAGGATCAATTCACAATCATCTCCGAACAAAGATGGCTGCCAAACAGGGCGGTGAAGCGAGAAACGTTTTTCACACGGAACTCGGCAGTTGTATCATCCGAGAACAAAAAATACCTCTCCTCAATTAAGCAGGCTCCGCTCCAATTCACGTCGTGATTGGCTGCGTGGCAAAAACTGGACGCCAGGAAATCAGTTGCATTTGTTGAGACCATCGCTAAGTGAAAATTCCCGATAAACGATGTAACAAACATCTGAAATTCTGTCAGGCGCTTTTCATTGCATTATGTGGCTGGCAACTATTGGTGTCTTTTTCTAACATGTGAGTAAGAGAGGGACACCAATAGTTGCCGGCTACATATTGCAGCAAAACCTGGCCCGTTTAGGAGCACCATTAGTACAATATGACCACGGCGCTATTCCGTATCAGAAATTCAGAACCATTCTGTATCGGTATAATTCAGAACCATTCTGTATCGGTATAATTCAGAACCATTCTGTATCGGTATAATTCAGAACCATTCTGTATCGGTATAATTCAGAACCATTCTGTATCGGTATAATTCAGAACCATTCTGTATCGGTATAATTCAGAACCATTCTGTATCGGTATAATACAGAACCATTCTGTATCGGTATAATACAGAACCATTCTGTATCGGTATAATTCAGAACCATTCTGTATCGGTATAATCAATCGCGCCCGATAGCTTTTTAAATTGATGTTTTGAAAACTGTTTGTAAACAAATTGACATTGTGCGAATGGGATTTGAAAGGAATCGATATTTCGAGAATACAGAATAAGGCAATAGTTACCATTACAAGGTTCAAGCCCAAGGACAGATATTATTATTATTATAGCCTTTAATACATATAAGAATAGTGACGTTAAGAATTAATGAATTAAAATGCACAGATGGTATTGTAGGTGTCAACTAGCGCTACCATACCTTCTGAAAATGCACCCCAATAAAAATAATCAGATTCAAAGTCTCGCGGTCTGCCGCCACAGCTGAAACTGAGCTCGGAAGTCAAATCGTTCAGAGAATTTGTGATCAATGCTTTTCTTTTGTCCTGTTGATCCTGTTTTTATTTCAGTTTCGCGGCTCTAGGAAATGATTTTCAGCCAATACTTAGGCTGGATTTTACCAACAAAAAGTTATGCGAAAATAACTATCCCGGGGATAATTTGTATTACAATGACAGTCTATGAAAAAGTAGAAGATACTCTCGAGTAAAAAGTTACTGTTCGTTGGTAAAATTCGCTCATCAATTAGCCAGACAATAACGGCTTTCTTTTGTGAAAAACGTTGTTGTCTGTCTGTACTGTTCACTGTATAAATAATATTTCTGTGCTGTACCGATCCAATCAACTAATCAACTTTACTACTTTGACCCCATTTCTCGATACCAATTTCATTTTCTCCATAGCTCTACGATATCGAAACAGTTATCATCATTCTGAGCGACTTTCATTACGAAACCGATTTGATCAGAGCAACTTAACTTTTCACTTCCCAGTACATCTTGCCTGAGTGGATCAGCTGATTTGTATGGAGAAGTGAAAATAAAAGTTGCTCTGACCAAATCGGTTTCACAATGAAAGTTGCTCAGAATGATGTCCCTAACAAAGTAGTTAATCAGTTTGCGTTAATTAACTTACACCTTGTATAAAGTCATGTTACTGCAACTCGTGTAATTAGTTTCCGTGTGTCACCTCTATGTATAGAATCGGTGTCAGTATCATTGATCAGCCTTAAAACTTCAATCACTAACGACCTTGGTCGTCCTTGTATCTGAACACCATAATCATTTATTCATAATCAGTCCCATCAATGGATCTAACAAACAACAGAGTTTACCTACAAAGAACCCAATGTCACAAAAATCATTAGACGTCAATATCAAGTTCATGCCTTCACTGAGTTATCGTTTATGCAAGGTGGCAAAACGTAGTAGATACCAATAACATTTCTTGCGTGTACCGATTTATTTTCGTGTCAACGTTATGTTAGCAAATGTATGGTCGAAAGGCTGCTACCCTGATAGACACAACAGCTCGGGCCAGCAATATTGCCCCATACAAAAACAATGCCGTAAAAATGGCAATATTGCCGGCTCGGCAAATCTACAGGTGTGACATGCTTCAGAGTTTCTTGTAAGTATTTGATACCCGACGGTTCCGTAGAAAAGCGTAGAACAAGAGCTAATGGTCTCTAGATTATTCTCATTCCACAAACCTCCCATACTCTCACTTGAATTACGAATGGTCGTTGTAAACGTTGGAGGTGGAATAAACACTATCCGGCCGAGTCAAGTTGACACTTCGTGGCAATGAAACCGTGCGCTCACAAGCAACGGTAAATATTGGTTGTGACTTTGGAAACTTACGTAAACAGTAGCACACCTCAGCTGGCCTTCTGCCACCTTCGTGCGGTGAGGGTAAATGTTTTCACAAGTCACGCGACTCCAGAATCGACCCCTCCGGGCCGGAGAGTACGGCAGTAAAAGTAGGTATGGGGGCGGGGTTGGGAATAATTATTATTGATATCGATAGTTTTTTTTTTGATCTGACAGAGTACCTACGAAATATACGTATGTAAACTATACCTACCTACATTTTCGCCCGGTTTCCTGCGCACTGATTAAAACAGTTTGTTAACTTACGTTGTATACAATTTGTTTACTTAATCAGCTCCCAGGATACCGGGCGTTAACGAATAAGTGTAAATAAAATTCATTATTTTTTGCAATAATGTAGGAAAGTACTGATGTAGGGTGCCGAAATTGCGTAAAAAAGTAAATTGCGTATGTTTTCTATTCTCAAGAAACTAAACGCACAAAGCTTAGCTCCATTTCTGAAACGGAGTGGCAAAGGCAGAATTGTGTCCACATTTAACCTGTGTTTTTTTTTTCATCTATTCAATATTTAGTCTATTTTGCGTGACAGGGGGCAGGCGTATCTGCCGCCGCAGCTGTGGAGATTAAGGTTTCCTTACGATGATTTCCAACACAACTATGGAAATTAGAGTTTTTCTCACGATGGTTTCCGTCACCGTAAGAAATTATCGAAAACTAATTGCAATTATCACCATGACTGTAAAGACCCTTTATTACCAAGTCATAAGGATCAAAATCGCAGGCTATTAATTTGAGTCTAGACGCTTGAGTGGTTATAATGTGTAATGTTAATCTCGGGTCAAATGACACCACGGACAAAGTAGCATTGACCGCACTGTGAAGGATTGATTGAACACAGATTGTTTGTTCATAAAACATTAGCAAAGAAACAACCTTATCGATTTATAATCTGCGATCTCAATTGAAAGTCACGACAATGATAGCGCAACACAGTAAACTACCTAGTTAGTTTTACTAATACAAATAAAACCTTTCACAATCACAATAAGACCAAAAAAAACTTCGAAGAATCTACAATCGTAATTTATTTATGTATTTGCATAATATACAGATAACATGCGATTATCTCTAATAAGAGCTTTCTTCCAGCAAACCATGGTGGGTAGGAGACGGAGGACAGTCCTTTAAAGTCCCTTGCCTTTCTTTTATTTTTATCGATAAAATTGTTACACCTCTCCCTCACATCCCCCCACTCTAGCCCACGCCAGTCAACCCCTAATGCATGGAACCTTGATTCGTGAGAAGGGCGGTGGGACCTTGCACAGTCACGGCCGGCGGCGGCCGCCCTTGCTACCACACCATTAAAACTAATAGACAACAATTTGTGTTTATATCCGCATCTTAAGCTCTGCCTTTTAAGAAAAAAATATTTTGACTACTCTTGACAGAATCTGAATTTAATCTTTTTCTTCACCTTGGGCTAGCTCCCGTCACGCAAAATGGAATATTGAATAACTTGGTAAAAGTGGGCACAAAGTGTTCCCCTGTCACCCCGTATGGGAAAAGGCGTGACGGCATGTTATTAGGTTGTTGATTTGATATTATGTTAATGTACAAATAAGGCTCTATTCGACCCGATTCGATGAAAACCATGTCATTTGAAAAGTTTTTGACTCTCACGCACTATGTGATAATTTTTCCTTAAAATATTAGTACAAGGTTAAACTTCTGTACTTAGGGCGGCTTACAGAGTTGGCTAAATCTAGATTTAGCGTCTTAAACCGATTTCATACATTTGACAGATAAATCGATTTATATTGCTAAATCTAGATTTAAGCTGTTTCTGCAAGCCGCCCTTATTCTTTCGGCCCAGTGACAGCATTTGAGCGTACGTCAAACTTCGAGTTGTCGGTTATGCATCCGGGCGTCGTCGGCCCTTTGAAGGTTGGGCGGCTAGGGCGGGAATGCTATGTCATGGGCGGGCGGGCAAACCCCATTAGCGCGTTTATACTAAGTCGGGTTACGTGTTGACTGTTACTAGTGGGTTTTCAAGGACAGATGAGGATGAGTCAAGTTTTTTATAAGAATGATGCCATAATTAATTATTTCAAAAATAAAATTATCATTAAAGCGTCTTTGTGCATTCTTTTGAAGGAATCTGGAACATGTCAAGCCTCAATAAACAGCTGACAGTTTAATCGAATGAAATAGGAAACCTGTGGCTGATTTCACCAGCAATTCCTATCTTTAGGGGACACTTTATTTCCCTTCAGGGGCCACCTACGGTTGTTTCGTTTTAACCTAAGGAGTAGGACTCGCGCACCAAGGGTTCCGTTCACACTTGGAGAGCGTAACACAATTAGAAAAACTAAAGTGTGATATCATCCATGTAAAACAAAATGAATATTTTTTAGAAACACAGAAATTTGCAGTTTTCAGATATTTTCCTTTACTTGTGCTATAAGACCTTGCTTTGTGCCAAATTTCATGATTCTAGGTCAACGGGAAGTACCCTCTAGGTTTTGATTCCCTTGCGAATATCAAGCAATTTCAGCAAAATTGAGCCATATGCGGTATCTTTTGATTGCGTTGACCTACACTCAGCGGCAGAAAAAGTGGCCCAAACACTTGTCACGTATCCGTAAACAAACTAAGCATTATTTATGCGATGTTTGAATGAGGGTAGGTGTCAAGTAGAGATGGGCAAAAGACTCAGTATTTATCCAAGCTTGGATAAAAAGCCGTAAAATGCCGTTTATACTGAGTATTTATCCGAAATCGAGGCATTTTATTTTTTACTTTATGAAGTCTTGTTTTTATACAAGATCGTGGATTACTTGATAATTATGAAGTAAAGGGTGTTATGGGAGCGATTTAACACGCTTTTATTAGCTTCACTTGTATGTCTGTATGTTTGTATGTTTGCATGTTTGTATGTAACGGAATCTTCGAACGCTCTTTTGATCCACTTCCCGTGATCCGATTGAGCAGAAATTTTGCTTACGTATGTAAGTTATATGACAATGCAATATTTTTTGACTGATAGCTGATCTGACGATGGAGACGGAAGGAGGCCAAGGGATTTCAGTTGCCAAAAGACGCAACCCTATCATGTGTGGGCTCATTTGATTCGTCTTGACGAGTACTTTGATCCCGCATGGGGTCCAGGGTCTGATGTTGGAACCCGAAGATGGAGCCGGAAGTTAGCCAAGGGAACTATGTTACTAAACGATGCAACCCTATCGAGTTTGGGCTCATATGACTCGTTTTGACGAGTACTTTGGTCCCGAATGAACTCCAGGGTCTGATGATGGAGCCGGAAGGTGGCCAAGGGAACTCAGTTAACAAACGACCCAACCCTATCGAGTTAAGGCTCATTTGATCCGTCTTGACGAGTACTTTGGTTCCGAATGAGATCCAGGGTCCGATGATGGAGCCGGAAGGAGGCCAAGGGAACTCCATTACTAAAAGACGCAACCCTATCATGTGTGGGCTCATTTGATTCGTCTTAACAAGTACTTTGGTCCCGAATGAGATCCTAGATCTGATGATGGAGCTGGAAGGTGGCCAAGGGAACTCTCTCTCTATATCTCTCTCTATCTCTCTCTCTCTATATCTCTCTCTATCTCTATCTCTATCTCTCTTTTACTTTTTCTCTCTTAGTCTATCTCTATCTCTATCTCTTAGTCTATCTCTATCTCTATCGCTATCTCCATCTCTATCGCTATCTCCATCTATATCGCTATCTCCATCTATATCTAGGGAGTGAGGGAGTGAGGGAGGGAGGGAGGGAGGGAGGGAGGGGGAGAGTGAGAGGGAGGGAGGGGGAGAGAGAGAGAGATAGAGATAGAGATAGAGATAGCGATAGAGATAGACATAGAGATAGAGATAGAGAGAGATATATAGAGAGAAAGATAGAGATAAAGATAGAGAGAGAGACAGAGAGAGATAGAGAGAGTGAGAAAGAGAGAAAAAGAGAAAGAGAAAAAAGAAACAGAGAGATAGAGAGAGAGATAGAGAGAGAGATAGAGAGATATATATAGAGAGAGATATAGAGAGTGAGAGAGAGAGAGAGATAGAGAGAGAGAGAGAGAGAGAGAGAAAGAAAGAAAGAAAGAAAGAAAGAGATAAAAAGAGAAAGAGAGAGATAGAGATAGAGATAGAGAGAGAGAAAGAGCGAGAGAAGGATAGAGAGAGAGATAGATATAGAGATAGAGAGATAGAGATAGAGATATAGATATAGATATAGACAGACATAGACATAGACATAGACATAGACATAGATATAGATATAGATATAGATGGAGATAGCGATATAGATGGAGATATCGATAGAGATGGAGATAGCGATAGAGATAGAGATAGACTAAGAGATAGAGATAGACTAAGAGAGAAAAAGTAAAAGAGAGATAGAGATAGAGAGAGAGATAGAGAGAGATATAGAGAGAGAGTTCCCTTGGCCACCTTCCAGCTCCATCATCAGACCTAGGATCTCATTCGGGACCAAAGTACTTGTTAAGACGAATCAAATGAGCCCACACATGATAGGGTTGCGTCTTTTAGTAATGGAGTTCCCTTGGCCTCCTTCCGGCTCCATCATCGGACCCTGGATCTCATTCGGAACCAAAGTACTCGTCAAGACGGATCAAATGAGCCTTAACTCGATAGGGTTGGGTCGTTTGTTAACTGAGTTCCCTTGGCCACCTTCCGGCTCCATCATCAGACCCTGGAGTTCATTCGGGACCAAAGTACTCGTCAAAACGAATCATATGAGCCCAAACTCGATAGGGTTGCATCGTTTAGTAACATAGTTCCCTTGGCTAACTTCCGGCTCCATCTTCGGGTTCCAACATCAGACCCTGGACCCCATGCGGGATCAAAGTACTCGTCAAGACGAATCAAATGAGCCCACACATGATAGGGTTGCGTCTTTTGGCAACTGAAATCCCTTGGCCTCCTTCCGTCTCCATCGTCAGATCAGCTATCAGTCAAAAAATATTGCATTGTCATATAACTTACATACGTAAGCAAAATTTCAGCTCAATCGGATCACGGGAAGTGGATCAAAAGAGCGTTCGAAGATTCCGTTACATACAAACATGCAAACATACAAACATACAGACATACAAGTGAAGCTAATAAAAGCGTGTTAAATCGCTCCCATAACACCCTTTACTTCATAATTATCAAGTAATCCACGATCTTGTATAAAAACAAGACTTCATAAAGTAAAAAATAAAATGCCTCGATTTCGGATAAATACTCAGTGTAAATGATAAAAACTCAGTAAATACTCAATTTTGCTAAAAACTCAGTAAAATACCAAATGCTTTTTACCCAGACCGCCCATCTCTAGTGTCAAGTGATGTGTTTAGTTAATTTAAGTGGGTGATTTAAGATAAAGTTGCGTTTCATTTCACTTTTGTTTGAAATTAGTGCCAGTACTGTTTAGTGCCTTCAAGAGTCAGGTAAGTTAAAAATTCTTTTTTAATTTACTGTACATCAAATCTTTCCATTTAAGGTTTTTTATTGATTTCTGGGTTATTTCTATTCCAGAAAGGATTAGAAGATGCCACCTACAGTTGCTCAGGTTGCTCAGGCGGTGTTGTTAACCTACCAAGGACGAACTCAACGTGAGGTGGCTGCAATTCTCAATGCCGCGTACCACCGGTTGAGGTTTGCTCTTAAAAGGTACAGGGAGACTGGTCTTTATACACCACGACCTGGGAGAGGCAGAGTAAGGTGCACCTCGGCCCGTGACGGCCGTTTCATTATCTTGGGTATGTTGAGAAACGGGGTTCCTCACCGCTGTTGAGATTAGACGGCGGCTTCAATCGGCACGAGGTGTCATTGTTAGCGAGCGAACAATAAGAAGAAGGATGGAGGAACGTGATTTGCGTGCCCAGAGACCAGCCCGAGGACCGGAGCTCGAGAGACAGCACAGAACTGCTCGATTAAGATTTTCCCGGGAACACGTGAACTGGACGAAAGACCAGTGGAGCAAAGTTCTGTTCACAGACGAATGCAGAGTGGCCTTACGAGCACCAGATGGTCGTGAGAGAGTGTACAGACGACGAGGGGAACGTTTTCTTCCCATCACAACGCGCCCAACTGTCAGTTATCAAGGTGGATCCGTTATGGTTTGGGCAGGCATATGTTCAGATGCCCGCACGGAGTTGGTCATCGTGGATCGCCGCCTGACAGCAGCCCGGTACATCGAAGAGATCCCCCAAGACCATGTTGTGCCCTTCGTAGATCTCATTGGTCGCAAGGATTTCTTGCTAATGCACGACAATGCAAGAGCTCACGTCGCTGCCGAGGTCGAACAGTACTTGTTAGGTGTCAGAATTCGAAGACTGCCATGGCCTGTACATAGCCCAGACATGAACCCAGTAGAACATGTCTGGGACATGCTTAAAAGGCGCATCAGAGCACAGCCTAACCCGCCAGAGACCCTTCGTGAGCTAAGGGATGCTGTCGTGGCTGCTTGGGATGAAATTCCTCAAGTTGAACTCAGAAACATACTGCAGAGCATGCCAGACCGTATGCAAGCTGTAATTACCGCTAGAGGTGGTAATACACGTTATTAAAATTAAGTTATATCTAAGTTTAAATTAATTTTTAATTAAATAAATTGTCTCATAAATTTTGATTTTTTATTTAATTTAAGTTTTTTAATTAATTTAAAGCATTTTAGTCTAACTTATAATGTAAATGAAGTTAAAAACAGATAAACCTAATAATCCAATTAAAATTAATTCAAATAATAATCAACAAAAAATGTTTGAGTGACTTTTGTCTTTGGGCCACTTTTTTTGCCGCTGAGTGTATCAGTTTAATTTTTTCACAACTTTAAGAGATCACAGACTTGAGTAATCGGTATTAATTTCAACTTTATACCTCACAGATAGACAGACAGATAGACAGACAGACAGACAGACAGACGGACGGACGGACGGACGGACGGACGGACAGACGGACGCACGGACGGACGGACGGACGGACGGACGCACGGACGGACGGACGGACGGACGGACGGACGGACGGACGGACGGACGGACGGACGGACGGACGGACGGACGGACGGACGGACGGACAGACAGACAGACAGACAGACAGACAGACTTGACGAAACTATAAGGGTTCCTTGTTTCTCTAACGGAACCCTAAAAGTACAATATTTTACGTCTATGCTTTCAATTCGCATAGGTGAGAACTGGGCTCCAGTGGCATGATTCTCGCGCCTTCGATATACGGATATCGAGATCTATCTATACATATATACAGATTCCCGTACAAAATCACTCGATAGGTGTAGATATCGTATATCGAATGCGCGAGAATCATGTCACAGGGCCTATTGACGATTCGATATAGGTAGTATTGCTATTCGATCGAGTACTGCCGTACAGTCCGATCCGCATTTTTGGCTAAGTTTACTCCGTTATGACAATGACGTTGATAGGTCATACAACATCGGAAATCATGAATCATTGTCGTGTTGTTCGTTTTTCGTCCAGTTGTTTACACATAGCGTCTCAACCAAAGCATTATTTTGTTTATCATAAGTCTGGGCAGTGTCTGCCCGTTCCTCAATACGTTGAGAGTTTACTCTTGAATTAGTGCTGTTTATTTGTAAAGTAAGTGCATCACGGTCGTTTTGTTTACATTTAATTGACGTAGTTTTATTTAAAGTTTTGTAAAGGGTCGTGGAAACGTGGAATTGAGAAGGCGTCAACATAAACTAACTATTTTAAGCTGTCATTAGGTTCGTTCGTACCTTATGCCAGGTGTCTACCGCCGACAATAGTACAAAATATAATGCTTGTCAATATGTTGAACAATTTATCAAGCACTTTCACTAGATCCGTGCTTGTCAGAATACGGTCAAAATTTACTAATAATCACTCCAAATCACACCAGCTGATATAATATTATAGTATCTGTGGGTTAACGAACCGTATCTGTTGGAAGTGGGTTTGTAGGCTAAATTCACGCTAAAATTGTTAACAAAACGGTTTGTCACACGGTCGTGTGATTTTACGGAAGACCAATTCAACTAAACTGGCGAACTTTTGTACAAATGGCATATACCTAGTTATATATCGGTGATATTCTCTCATTTAAGATGTATGCAAATAATATTTTTTAATGGTTGTATGTACCAAGATAAATAAATAAACGATTTTATTTATTCAATATCCTAGTCATAATATGGCTAACGCCTAGTTATAGTTAGTTAGTGTGTGTAGCCCATTAATGTCCACACCGAGGGGCACAGGCTTAAACCCGGACACGGGTAAGATTGAGCTATACCCCACCACGCTGGCTCAGTGCGGGTTGGTAGAGGGGTTTTACGACTACTACATACTACCAAGTAGTGATAGTAGCCGTACATTAATGGGCTACACTTACAGGTTGTAGGTTTCACAACCCCTAGAATCAATTGAAATGTAAAGATAGTTCAGGACCCCTAGACAAGTCGCATAAATCGCTACGCTAACATATCACCCGAATCGACGCTCAGAAAATGTCGCATACATTTGACATTTGCTAACGAAATTGATCACGCGACTTTTCACGGCAAATCGCATATATATCTTTCGGTTCAGTCAGAGTGATAAGATAAGTTAGCGATTGTGACCTCTTTACAATAGTTTCTTTAGTTATTTATTTAGTTACTTTAGTTTAGTATAGGTAGGTATAGGTTGTTCCAATAGTTAAGTATTACAATTTTGTGTTTAATCAACATATGAACATAAACAAGTCATAAATAAGCTTGTAAAATTAACACAAAGAAACATTAACTTACATAAAGTAAACACAAGAAATAACCTTATTTCTTACGGATGAACTCAATAACAAAAACTTCTGCCATTTCTCTCTGTGAACTTACCGTCATATCCGTTGTTTCTGGAATCGATGTGACTCATTGGTGAATGAATTAATTAATTAATTAAGCCTGGGTATATAGCTGCCATTATTCAGGTTAAGTATCTATAATAATTATGGCTTTTATGTGACCGTATTGAGTACCTACTGGCTGGGCCAATTTGGGGCAAGCCTTGATGAGTATTTGGGACGTTATACTTATATCCGTCACTATTTAATGATATGACTTAGTAGTGTTAAAGTCTTCACAAAATAAAAAGCCCGTTTTGACAGTTCACGCCCATGAAGTTTTAACCCCTAACGCTTAGGTAATAGAAGCGGTTTTCCTAGGTGCATAGTACGCTTTGCTTGTACGCAACAGTTGGCTTTTATTACCTACGCATTACGGGTCAAAACTTCAAGGGCGTGAACTGTCAAAACGAGCCTTTTATTTTGTGAAAACTGTAGTAGCTTATTGGGTGCTACGTGCTACTTATATTGTAGCTTATTTACCCTTGCTTTCTTACCTGAGTATTATTGCCATCAAAGTATATAATCTATTTTTAGAGATAAGCTCTCCTTTCCGCACCGGTATTCATGTAACTTTACCTATTATTTATCGTACAATTAACTATAAAGTATAGAATGTAACAGGTGATAACATAGAAATTTTTGTGTAGCAGCGTTCAACCGAAATAGTTTCTTTATCAGAATTCAGAACGCGTGACAGCTAATATCTAATGCCCTTATCGGTAACAAAAAGATTTCATATCGCCAGCGCCATTGCGTCTTTTTATTGAACCTGCAGTACGGGTCAACGAACTCGGTCATCGATCTCCTACGTATATTGTGCAAGAATTAGACTAGACAACTTGTTATCAACACATACATATGTAGCAAAAAATAGCCTGAAAGAAGTCTTGATTAATAAATCGGTTGGAGACAACTGTGGCACTGGCACCAAAAACACTAATTGAGATTACCGCCGCACTCAGAGAGATTGAATCAACCATTAAGTCGGATCAAAATTTTAATTTACATGCAAAATCCTTTACTTAGTAATCCTTAATAAATCATTAAATGACTCTGGGTACGGCGGTTAGTGTTTTTGGTGCAAGTGGCCCTTAGACGTGCAAATGGACCTTCGATTTTTTTCCCGGCTGTCTACCGATCGTTTCCGAGGGGGCATCTTAAATTAAGGGGTCCCCAGTAGTCTAGATGACCCTTAAACTTGGTACGAAACAACAACTAGATGGCCTCTGAAAGGAAATAAAGTGTCCCCTAAAAGATAGATATTGTTGGTGAAATCGGCCACAAGGTCGTAGTAATAACATTTTTATATATAATTTAAAATGTAATATGTAAATTTAATCATCCTATTTTTCGTAAAGGGACAACTTGTCCTTCGCATGTCGCTGTGCCCTAGCAGGGCGTCACAATGTACTAACCTTTGTTCTACCAGCTTGTGAAATTTTGTGAATTTGCAATAAACCATATTTATTCTGAGTGTATTATTCACTCGGAATCCTCTCTACCCAATGTTATTGAATCGTAAAACTAGAAACAATTAGAAGACAAGGGCAAAGGCCGTCATTAAATCATTATGCGTGACCTGTTTACATTCAATTCTGACGTCACGCTCTTTGTTTCAGTTGTCACCGGCAAAGCTACCGACCAACGCTGTCATCGGCTGCAAAACATCAAGAGATACCCAACTAAGCCCAATCAGTTGACCTGCACGAAAAATGTGGGAGCATACCAAGCACTCATGACAAAAACCGCGTTCCATTTCACGAAATTACTCAACGCGGCAACATAACACTAGCAAAAAAGTACGCGTAGTGTTTGCAAAAGAAAAATATCAGGCTTAGATAACGTTATCGTGGTGACTAAGGATTTCGTGTATCACCGATAGAGTAACAAGCAAGTTGCCGTCGGTTAGTGCAGTGTTATGAAAACATCGGTGGTTTGAAAATCGAATGTGTTTTTTTGATTTAAAAAATGCGTGCCGGAGTGATATGGTCTGGGTTGTCTTTGGGGTGGATGGTTGGTCTGGTGGGCTGTCATGCGCCGGGGAGTGAGTTGGAGTCGGTGCGGTATGGTCCTTCGGACGACAGATACCCTAGTGACTCGTATACTGTGGCTAATATCAACATCACATATGAGGATGAACACGGAGAGATCTACACCGAAACTTCTGAGGTGAGTTCTAAATAGCTATAGCTTGAGTTTTTTAAGGCGCTACTTAAATAATTTATGAGTGTTTTTTTTCTGTGTATTTCAGGAAATGCTCGGCAAATCGTAATAAATTTCTGGTATATGTTATGTAGGGTTTCATGTTGGAAAAAGTGTTTGGATAAATATTTCTCGATAGAAAAAAAAACCAAAGTCAACCCTTTTTTCCAATATGTTTTCCTATTATACCGCAGTAAGTAGTAGTAAATATGATCTTTCTATTAATTTAAATATGTGGGGAATTGTTGTTACTAGCGATTTGAAAATTGAAATGTAATTCCCTGATATAGCGTATTTTTATGATATTTTTTCCGTTTTGGAGCTTACGTTGATTCAGATTAGTTAGGTGCGAGCGCACAACTGCCATCCCACTTGTTCCTATTCCCGAGTAATATTCGCTTCTCACTTCCGCAATCTTCGTTGACTTTGGTTTGTATTTTTTTAATCCTCCTCTTAATCAAATGTGGTATTGCACAGGTGAAGGTAATAGGTAAATTATGGTCGGTATGGATGGAGTTATCCATATGCCGGTAATCTGTAGCCGATGAGGTATTGATATCTACCAAAAATAATTGACCTCTTTTGAGTAGTTGCGGAGATAAAACAATTTTAGAGAGAGATAAACCAAAATTATAATTGAACAGCTTATAAATATAACTCAATTCAATACAAGTCAATTATGTATTTACATCCACAATGTATCAAAACAAAAGTTATACATTTAAGTGTAATTTAAAGCAAAAGCTTTGCTTGTGGAACGTCACAACTTAATAAAACCTGTGCATAACTAGAACGATGGATGTAATAAGTTATAATGAATACCAGATCACTTCCATTCAAGCGGTTAGGTTGCCACACCTGATAAAATAAATAATATTACTAGGCAATAAATGCTGGACCCACTGTGGGAGTTTTGCGATATTGCTTTTTCAAACACAAAATACAATAACACCTTTTCTCATACGGAGTAGCAGAGGAATAGTTTTGCCTACTTTTACACAGTTATTTAGGACTCAATTTTGCGTGATAGGGAGCTAGCCCATTCCCGAAGCCAGTAAGAATTTATAAAATACTTAGATAAACTACTCACCTACATATCTCATTGGTACATAGAGTAAGTCAGCACCGGGATTCTAACCTGCCGGCCGTCTCATGCAAAATCTCCTTTTGCAAACACATCTCACAATATTACGATAAATTATGAAAACATTATTTTTATCATGATAAAAATATCAATACGGCTGTATCTATAAACCAAACTAAAACCACAAAATAAGTAGGAAATAAAACCTAATATTGATAGTAACTGCTGTAACTTACTCTGCACTTTAAAAGTATTGTTGCAACTGGTTTCACCTCGTAAAATTACAAAAATGCTTTCTTTCAATACCAAACAATGGCTGTATTGGTTGGTTTATTAGATATAATTTATGTTGCTCGCGCTGATAAACTTTAAGTACTTATAAAAAGAAATAGCAGTGAAACAATAATAATAACAATACATCACTTTACAGTAGTTATCTTATCAGTGACAGTTAGCAATGGTTTTGGTCTAAAAGTAAAAACCAATTCGTCGCATTTGGTTCATTGAGCGATATATGAGAGGTATACATATTAATTATATGTTGCTCAGGCCAGGATACACAACACCTTTGAATCATTTAGCATGTTTTGGTTACGTTACCGTGGAGCGTGAGAATTCGGGTCTTGCATATTGGTAGATAGGTTAGTTTATTTATACTTAACACCTGCTCGCAAGATACAGGGCGCGCCATTTATCTCAGCACCTGAGTGCCGTTAGAGGGTATAGCGGTATCGGCTCTACTCACGGTGCATCCAGCATCCCCTAGACAAAGTTAAACGCTAACGCTAGCGAAACGAAACGATAACTTTTTATGTATGCGATTTGACATTTGGCTTCGCTAAGGTGACGTCACGTAGCGATTCCAAATGTCAAAACGCATACATAAAAAGTTATCGTTTCGTTTCGCTCTCCTTAGCCATCCTTAGCGTTTAACATTGTCTACAGGCACTGGCTTGCAATCTGTCGCTGCAACTCATAGAAGGCAGGTTGCGTTGCAACCGCTAGAGAAGGACGGAACAGGAATATAGACAGAGAGGGAAATACAAGTTGCAGGCGACCGATTGCATCATGAGTAGAGCCCTCGGTACAAATGAGATGCAATACATGGGTGAGAGGGTGAGGTGAAGCTGATGGCTCAGGTGCTGAGAGACCTGGAGGTGCCTGTACGTTCATGGGTGACTGCGGGATCGTGTAGCAACAAAGGAACCTAAGATTTGCCTATTGGTTAGGAATGTTATGCTGTAGATGAGAGCTCGCTATGACATCTTTTTTTTTGGTACAAAAAATTATGTCCTATTTTGGTTCAGGGTCACTTTACAAGCGCACCGGTCTTTTGAATTTGTCATAAATTGTTTATGGCTTTCGATTTTGACACTTCTTAGTTTCTTACTCCTCTGATTAGTTTATTTGAAAAAGGTTTTAACATTAATTGTTAGGTGACCAAACATTCAGAATTAACCCCGTTGCGTGCCATAATTTTATAAACAATGTGGAAATACCAATACCACGTCGCAAATATCGAAAATGGCGGAAATTACGCGCGATTTTTTTTCCCCCAATCAGGTGTGAGATATCAACCGGAAGCTAGTTTCATTGGCTATTCCCGGCAGTGTTGCCAGTACAAGAAAACCACATTGAGATTCACTCACACAAGACGATTTTGCCGAAACCGGACGGGAGCTGAGCTCACTGTATGGAAGGTGACTTTACGCGAGACAACGGTAATTTTTGTTAGCTGTCATCCATCGTACTGCGGGTGTCTTTACGGTAGTGGAAAATAAGGATTATTTATTTATTTCATTACTAAGGCATCGTTGTGATTATTTAAATGCTAGCTAGCTGAAACCGCAATCATTTACCGAGTCAGAAACAATATGTTAGAGTCACGACCCAAAAGTCACCTGTATATTACATTTAAAACACAAGCACATACATTAGGATATCATGTGTCGTGAGATTCAGAAAGAGTGACGTCACGATATTATCGTCGTCATCGTGTGTTGAAGGCGCCAGGTCTTAAAAAAATATCTATAAGTCTTGTACTGTCTTGTCTTGTATCTAGTTATGTTTTTAACAACTCGAAGGAAAGAAAATCTTATAGTCAAATGCTGAGTTGTTCGGAACTTTAAAAAAATGTGACTAAACTAATTTCACCATAGGAATAAATTGTATTCTAGTGATTACAGTTTATACATCACTTACATTTTAATTAAACAGTAAGTACTTAGTGTTTTTTTACCAGGCTAACTACCCAATGATAAAGCTATGATATGACCAACATATAGCCCGGTAATAAAATAACACTTGTACAAAGATACCGAAATTTTTGAGATAACTTGTAATAACAAGCTGATGACGTCGTGCTATTGTTTCAAGATTTAATCCCACTTATACATAAGTGGAGATTAAAGCTGGGAACCCCGATAGAGGAACTTAGAATAACAACATCAGATTACTTTTAAAGGAGGTTTCAAAATTAAAAAAAACCTTCCCCGTTGTGTAAAGGACTAGCAGAGCAATATAACTTATTAATTTTTTAAATGGTTAAATAAATAACAAGTTCGTAAATTGAAATCCGGTTTGAAATTGTATTTTTTATTGTGAAACAGTTTTTGTGATAACACCGTGAGATTTTTCTATGGAGCAATAATAATCAAAGTACGTTTATACTGGAATGGAAGCTGACACTAATGATCAACGAACTAGTATAATATTTCCGTAACTTCAGATTTACAAAAGGCTATTTTGGCCTAGTGCGTCGCCTTAAATCAGCTATTTAACTACCTACAGCAGAGCTGAAAGCACGAATTTTTAACAGATCGAACATGTTAAAGTTCAAATTAAATGAACCTTATGACATCGACGTAACAATATGACATAATATTTCGGTGCGTAATTATTTGTGCTTGCTTTCTGTCAAGTGACACATTGATATTAAATCTAGTAGTCATTTCATTAGACTACGATGATGATGAATAATTAATAAATGATTCAAGCAATGGTACTTTATCTTATAAATTAGAGAGTTGACTAAGATCAAATAATAGCTGATTTTTTAATGTGGTTAGTCAAAAAAGGTATTAGTCACCGTTATCTGAAATGTATGTGAATGTATGTATGTCAACAGTCACCATTACGCTCTTATATCTTACGAAGATTTAAATGATTATATGCCAGGCCGTAACGTAGGTATTGTAACTGTACCATGCGCCGAGACTGCAACTACAGTCTGCAGAAGACGACACGTCTCTTGAGTGTTTGTCGCCCGCCACGTCTTAGTCTGTAGTTTACCTTGCCCCTCAATAAAGATAGCATAGGTACTCGATCTAAATATCAACATAACAATACATTTACACAGGCACATAGTAGGACACCCTGGGTCGTGGAAACCGGAAACTGCGACATCACAAACATATAAACATTTAAGATCTGGGCATTTTTCTTCTTCCTCCCCCAGCCGGGATTCGAACCCGGGACCCTCTTGGGAAGCACAGCCTCGACCGCATCACCACAGAGGTCCTCGATAAATAAATATATGTTGTAAATGAAACTTAAAAGTTTTCTATTTATGAGAGTATACATATTTCGTTGTCGATTGAGAATGCTACAATTTCTTCTTTCTTTGTTTTGTATAGGTGTAGAATAAACCCGAGTCTGGTTCACTGCTTCCCAAATCCCAGCAAAGTGGATATTAGTGCATGAAATATCTTAACCCTTTCAGACTAGAGATTGTCATTCTCCTGGCCGAAAAGGAAACAAAAATGACATTAAAATCAGGGGAAATTAAGTTCTCATCCCCTTGCAATAGACATTAATTGACGTCTTGGTAGTCACTGTCAAAGTCAAACACTAATTATAGTGCTTCTGTGAGTCGTAGAGTTAACCTAATGCATACCAACTGGGGTACCAGAGGAGTTACCACATACATTTTAGCGATTCAAATTAGGTACCTCATCTGATCCAAAAAATTACCACGACCGTCATAAGTCTTAGGGCCATTTGCACCAAAAAGACTAATTACGATTAGCGTTCGGGTCGCTTGCTAGAAAATCCGCTTAATTGAGATAATATCGTGTTTACTAATTTCAATTAACTCTCTTATCACAATTAGCGTAATCGTAATAAGCCTTTCTCTTGCACAACTTCTTTTTAATTATATTTTGCCAGAAGAATGAATGATTCGAGTGACTTCCGGCTTACTCTGTGATTTGTGAATGAGACAGAGACAAAAGATACAAAACAGAGCAAGAAAGCATGTTTGTTTTGTCTTGAGATGTCAGCAAACGACAAGTCAGTTGGTGACCATGGCAACTATCACATGGTATTTTGACAGCTACTAAATTGAGTTTAATCGCCCAAACTTGGCCGCTTATACTCGAATTAGCTTAAATGCAGGATAGTCGTGATTAGCAGTGAAATCAGCGTGGAGCTGTAATTGTATCAATATTTGTACGCCTGAAAAGGCAGATTTTTGCGAAGAAAATGTATACAATTAAGATCCAATATTGTTACCAAAAATCATGCAAATAAACTTATTTGATTTGATTTGTTTTTGATTTGATATGTATTTTTTTTTTCGCTAATTCAATTTAAACTACAATTATTCTGCGCTAATCACCTACTTAAATCGTGGTGAAAGCCGGCCTATTTAGCAGCTGACCATTTTTTGCCTTTTTTTTCGCGCAAAAGATCCTCTTATGGAGTATTGCAATAAGAATGGTTGCTATGGTAATGTTCATACTTTGATAGATTAGAAATCTAATATTATCGGCATAAGACGTTGTGGTACGGGCGCTGGGAACTTGGCAGGCGAGCAGTGGCGGGCATTCAACGAATTCTGAACGAGGGCCAAATTCTTGTATGTTGCTCTTACCGTAGCTGTCGCTAGCCTACTTTGTGCATTTAGATGGTATGAAGCTGCGCTAGTTTTTTTTTGCTGCAGCGGCCATTGTCTAGCCCGCAACGCAAAATGGGCAGCAAAGCAATGGTGTCTCTGCCACCCCGTATGGGAAAAGGTGTGACATGACGGCATGTCGCCTTTTGAGTAAGAGAAGAGCCCTTTTCGAGGATCATAATTTCTGCGATTCAGGAGGCGATACGAACTAAACTAAGCAAGCTTATCAAAATTGTGTGTTTGAAAATGGAATCTGTGGCCACCGCGCAAGAAATGTCGGTTTATGAGGTTGTTAGTTTATTTATTTAGATATTCATTTTATATTTTTTTTATTGAAAAACAACATATAGGTTTAAGCCGTTTACTTCTCTTGACACCTATAGTAAAAACAAAAGTGAATGGTAATCCGAGGGACAGCGTGTCAAATCGTCCGATATGGTTGTTCTCTTAAATCGGTATGAATGTCGCGGGTAAATTTTATAATTCTGAAATCTGCAAACAGCCGGCGGCGTCGCAATATTGCCAACGCAAGTGCACATACGTTTGTTATCTATGTGTCAGTCAGTCTTTCGATCTAAGCAAAGTCCAAGGAGAAGGACATTATCGCATACATTTTCAATGTTTCGCACTTCAGAACTTCTTCTTTCGCCCTAAAATTAAACATACAATTTACGAACGAACGGTCGAAGCACACAATTTGTCTGCAACGTAGTTTGCTATATGTGTAGAGAAGGGAATGACCATGCTTTAGGTTCAAGTATAGATTCTAAACTTAGTCCGTTTATTTTTAGCCGAGTTCAAAAAAGGAGAGGGTTATCAATTCGGTTGTATGTTGTATTTTTTTTAGTCATAAAGTTAGATTGTTATTTAGGTCGGTTGGATTTCTGTGCGCTGAGATGGTATAGACCATGCAGTTTTGTCATCTAAATATTCTTTTACACTGTAATAAGACTTCTTCAATAGGCCGTTTTTGACATAGTTTTTGAACCTCCTTTCTGGTAGGTCCGTTGCTTCATTAGGTATTTTCTTATAAAAACTAATACATACTCCCATAAAAGAGTGAGCAACCTTACTGAGTCTGAACGCGGGCATAGCAATCTTATTTCTATTTCTAGTGCTAATACTATGATTATGACCTAAAGTCTTAAATAAACCCACAATTAGACCTATGTTTTTTCTGGTGTACATGATATTTTCATAAATGTATTGACAGGTAACAGTAAGTATATTGATATTTTGAATTTGTCCCTCAGTGATTGCCTAGCATCTAGTTGATAGATAGCCCGAATGCCCCTTTTTTGTAAGACAAATATTGTGTTTATATCTGCCGCTCTCCCCCAAAGCAGTATTCCGTAAGACATAATACTTAATATGGAAATAACTAAAGTAAACCAATCTGGCAGTTCCTACATCTGTGATGTGCCTGATTTGCCAGACCGCATAAGCAGCTGAGCTAAGTCTTCGTGAGAGACGACTAGTTACATGAGGATCTCATTGAAGTTTCGAGTCTATAGTGATTCCAAGGAAAATTGTTTCTTCAACGAGGTCTAGTCTTTCCGTTCCTATACTTAAACTCGTTTCCACCTGCCGCACATTCGGTGAACACAATTTGATACATTTTGTCTTCTTCGAAGCCTTAAATTATAATACATTTCCTAATAAAGTCAAACCGTGTTCCGATCGTGGGTCCCGGGATTCGAACCCGGGACCGCAAACTTGTCAGAGTCTAGAACCACGACACAACGCCAGTGGTCGTCGTCGCGATAAGGCTTTGTTTAGGTTTTGAGTTTATGTACAGTCATGGAAGCCAATTAACGGTATTTTCAGGTTAATGGCGGTTCATAGTTTATAAACAATAGTTGTATTTGGTAACCGAGCAAAAACGGAGTAAGGCATTGTTTGCAAACTATTGGCAAACAAATTGCCTGTATAGTCGGCGGCACATCAATAAAACAATTCAGTGTAATTGGTCGCGCGCCGAAGTATTTATGACATAGATTTTTCGACGAAAATATGTTTAGATTCCTGTAAATCCGCCTATTTTATCCACTTTATAAAGCGTGATGAAGTGCTCCGCCGGTCCGTAATAAGTAATAAACCTTCTAGAATATCGTACCGTGTTCAAAATGTTTTGATTTCAGTGCCTGTTTTGTTTTGATGTAAATTGATATAATTGAAACATAAAGTAAACTTTAGAAAAAACCGACTTCCACAAGCCCTATTTGATTAGATTGAGTTTAATACTAACTGTAACCCTTTATCCCCCCCCCCCTTGGGGAATTAATTTTGTCAAATCCTATATCAGTGCTACCCCACGCGACTTAGGAACCCCTGTACAAAGTTTCATGGCTCTAGGTCCACCGGTTTAGGCTATACGTTGCCTGCCCGTCAGCCACGCATTGTATTTGTACCTAGTATTGAGCAGATCTGGTGGCCATATGTGGTCTTCATCAGCAGTTCCGCATCACAATATTATGCTTACCGTGTGCATTTGCACGAGTTATTATGAAAAACACAAAAATCACTATAGGTCTGCCTATAATATTTGAAGAGTTCTCTCGATTTCTCCAGGATCCCATCATCATATCCTGACCTGGTGTCAATGGGACCACCCTTGAGGTATTACCTATACGCCGAAAAAAGATTTGTTCAAATCGGTTCATAATTGGCGGAGTTATCGCGTAACAAACATAGAAAAAAAAAAAACATACGGGTCGAATTGAGAACCTCCTCCTTTTTTTGAAGTCGGTTGAAAATAGGTTTACTCCAAGTTGGAGTCCAATCCAACACATTGTTATTGAGAAGTGAAAACGCGAGCACACAGGCGCACCGCACTACATTGAACAGAAGAGACACGACACGAAAACAGAGACAAATACACACATCCAGGCCTAATGTAGCTAACTAATTTCGTTAAAATATGCTTACTGTTTTCCGGAAGAGCAAAGACTAAAGACTTGTTCTTGTTACTAATTTAATTGAACAAACACGATTCTCGAATTAAAATAAAACCAAATCAAGGAGCTAGAAAAACAATAACTAGCCTAAACCCGCAAATGCGTCTGCGTATACAATATACATATATGTCGCAAGGAAATGAGGGATTGAGCCAAATCCCAAAGCCAATTTTACAAAATCCCGGGAAATAATAGATGAAAGACATGATTATATAATTTCACTAAACTGATCTGGATTTCGCTTAATCCCTGAACTGGTTCAGTAAAAAACAAAAAAAGACTTTTTCTTACTTTTTAGGGTTCCGATCCATAAAAGGAATTATAATTGAAACAAAAAGTAAACTTTAGAAAAAACCGACTTCCACAAACCCTATTTGATTAGATTGAGTTTAATACTAACTGTAACCCCTTATCCCCCCCTCCCTTGGGGAATTAATTTTGTCAAATGCTATATCAGTGCTACCCCACGCGACTAAGGAACCCCTGTACAAAGTTTCATGGCTCTAGGTCCACCGGTTTAGGCTATGCGTGCCTGCCCGTCAGCTACGCATTGTATTTGTACCTAGTATTGAGCAGATCTGGTGGCCATATGTGGTCTTCATCAGCAGTTCCGCATCACAATATTATGCTTACCATGTGCATTTGCACGAGTTATTATGAAAAACACAAAAATCACTATAGGTCTGCCTATAATATTTGAAGAGTTCTCTCGATTTCTCCAGGATCCCATCATCAGATCCTGACCTGGTGTCAATGGGACCACCCTTGAGGTATTACCTATACGCCGAAAAAAGATTTATTCAAATCGGTTCATAATTGGCGGAGCAATCGCGTAACAAACATAGAAAAAAAAAATAAAAAAAAAAAACATACGGGTCGAATTGAGAACCTCCTCCTTTTTTTGAAGTCGGTTGATAAATAAGCATTTTTAAATAAGTTTACCTTTCACTGTACTATGTGGTAACAGCCCGACGCTGTGGCCTACTTAGTGCTTACTTACCATCGCCACTAAACGATGCGAGACCCGAGGCCCTTCGACGTATGTACTATGCGAGATGACAACGAAAGGGCATGTCTATGACTTACTCTCTTCTAAGCTTCTGCCCCACTGCTCAACTCGAACTCGATTGCTCAACTATTTAAGAAAGTTGAGCAGTGCTACACAGATTGTATGGTCTTAATATAGACGGCATTTTTAGGATTCCGATCCTTAAAAGGAAAAAAAAGATTTATAGGATCACTTTGTTGTTTGTCCGTCTGTCTGTCTGTCCGTCCGTGTGTATACCTTATCGAAAACGCGTGGACGTATCAAGCAGAAATTTATATCAATTGCTCAGGTCTGTGGTCGCATGGCACTGTGAAAAAAAAAACTTCTAGGTCAACGCAATCAAATGCTGCGACCGTTTATGCTGTAAAAATGTTGGATTTTTATAGTAATCGCAATGGACCAAAAACCTATAGGGTACTTCCCGTTATCCTACAATCATGAAATTTGGCACAAAGCAAGGTCTTATAGCACGAGTAAAGGGAAAAATCTGAAAAATGCAAATTTCTGTCTTTCTGCTAAAATATGTAATTTGGTTTACAGGGACTCATTCATATTTTAGTTTTTCATGTGGAAACCTAATTACACCAGTTACGCTCTCCAAGTGTGATCGGAACCCTTGGTCCGTCCTTGGTAGTCTTACTCGCACTTGACCGTTTGTTATTATAGGAATATGTAGGTGCAGGCTAAAGTTGGTACTACTGGGCGTCTGCAGCCCTTATGGGAAATGGCGTGGCGCTATGTGTGTTTTATTGTGTATTAGGAACACATCTAAACTAATCTCAAAATAGTACCTTCCCTATTGTATACCATCATACAACTTAAAAAAATATTGGTACTTACCTAGCAAAATTCTGTTAATTACGGAAAAGGAATAATCGGCCAAGTGCGAGTTAGACTCTCCCACGGAGGGTTCCGCACCATCGTGCAAAAAACGCGTTTCTTGTGTGCGGACACCCTTATTTTCAACCGACTTCAAAAAAAGGAGGAGGTTCTCAATTCGACCCGTATGTTTTTTTTTTTTTTTTTTTTTTTATTTTTTTTTTTTCTATGTTTGTTACGCGATTGCTCCGCCAATTATGAACCGATTTGAACAAATCTTTTTTCGGCGTATAGGTAATACCTCAAGGGTGGTCCCATTGACACCAGGTCAGGATCTGATGATGGGATCCTGGAGAAATCGAGAGAACTCTTCAAATATTATAGGCAGACCTATAGTGATTTTTGTGTTTTTCATAATAACTCGTGCAAATGCACATGGTAAGCATAATATTGTGATGCGGAACTGCTGATGAAGACCACATATGGCCACCAGATCTGCTCAATACTAGGTACAAATACAATGCGTGGCTGACGGGCAGGCAACGCATAGCCTAAACCGGTGGACCTAGAGCCATGAAACTTTGTACAGGGGTTCCTTAGTCGCGTGGGGTAGCACTGATATAGCATTTGACAAAATTAATTCCCCAAGGGAGGGGGGGATAAGGGGTTACAGTTAGTATTAAACTCAATCTAATCAAATAGGGTTTGTGGAAGTCGGTTTTTTCTAAAGTTTACTTTTTGTTTCAATTATTTATTATTTAGTGTAGTTCCGTGTGTATTGCTGCAGCGGCAAGAGATTACACATTCTGTGAAAATTTCAACTCTCTACCTATTACGGTTCGCGAGACAGACCCCGCTGACGAACAGACAGACAGATAGACGGACGGCGGAGCCTTTTTAATAGGGTCCCGTTTGACACCCTCCGTGTTCGGAACCCTAAAAATAAAAAGTCTATTGTCTGTGTATCAAAAAATAATTGCATGACCCTCAGGCATTAACTGTCGCATACTTATATCAAGTCGATAATCATGATGTCATGCGGATATGAATCACTTATAAATATTCGACACCCATAAAGTCGTCCTAAATTGTGAAACATGACTTACTTTTCGGGTTATTCACAAGAACCACATGCATGAATAAATAACATGCATTTACAGTCAGCTCTCCTACTAAAGTATGTGCCTTTGAAGATGGCGTAAGGCCCTTCCAGGGTTATGGTTTTTTAATGCATATTTATTGGACAGTTGATATTCACATGCGTTTGTGTGGTGTATTTGAAGCATTTGTTGATTTTTGGCGGGAATTCCGAACGTTCGGGTATAGGTCAACATGTTTGCTGATGCTTTTTGATGAAAATAAACTTGCGTTTTGTTATTGTTAGTAAAACATATTTTTTAACGAAATACAATGGTGTTTCTTGATGTTATAATTTGAGCCGATCAGCTGATCAGCTGATCCAATGAGTCGCTGACAGTTAGTTTAGGCTCCATGCCCACACTAGGTAACTATGAACTAATAAGGCCACGGTTGCACGGCAATGCCCATTTGAGAATATTTTGAGAATGATACACTTACTAACCTCAATTTATTTCGAGTAAAAATTAAGGCCTTTAATATCTATTTTATTCACAGCCAAAAGGCAAAGACACACATTCTGCAAACAACATCCGTTCCGTTGACAGGGAGAACCAGCGCGGAATATGAAATGCTCCTCATACATTTTGTATGAGACGCGCTCATAAATATAAACAATCATACGGCACTCGTTGAGTTGTATGTACCTAGTGCGGCTCTGGCAATATATGAGCAACTTAGAATAACCACAGCACAACTAAGGCCCGTAATAATAATAAATACTTAATACAACGTTCTGAGCTCAAGGCGATACACAGTCACAAGTCAGATCGTTTTTAGGGTTTCGTACCCAAAGGGTAATAATCGGCCAAGTGCGAGTCGGACTCGCGTACGAAGGGTCCGGACAATTATCTATAAAAAACTTTTGTTGTGTGGGAGCCCCCTTAACTATAAATTTAATTTTAAAATAATTTATTGTAGGTATATTATTTACTTTTTAAGTAAATAATATACCTACTCAATATATTCTGAAGATTCTAAGCGTCTACCTGCTACCATTTATCAATATCGAGCAAAAATGAGCAAAACAAATCAAGTATTGGTTAAAATTTAATTTCTTTTGTTTTTTAATATTTGTTGTTATAGCGGCAACAGAAATACATCGTTTGTGAAAAATTTCAACTATCTAGCTACCACGGTTCATGAGATACAGCCTGGTGACAGACAGAGGGACAGCGAAGTCTCAGTAACAGGGCACCCGTTTGGCACCCTTCGGGTACGGAACCTTAAAAAACAGAATTAAATAAATATTTCAGGGGGCTCCCATACAACAGACATGATTTTTTGCCGTTTTTATAGATAATGGTACGGAACCCTTCGTGCGCGAGTCCGACTCGCACTTGGCCAGTTTTTTGAAGACAGGTCTAAACACGAAAATGAACCTAATTACTAACCCTGAGTTAAAACTTTGTGAGTTTTCATTAACTTATTTAATCGCGAGAGTCTCATGTGATGCTCGTCATTTCGTTATTGCACTCTCATAAAATAATACAGATAGCTTATATTAGAAAAAACCATGTAAAAGGGCGAGCTTATCTCTACTAAGAGATGCTCATTTGTTTCATTTGTTTAAACGAAAGGGATTTGGGTAACTTTGTATGGAGGCGTCGTTGTTGTTATTCACGGCCACCGATACTCGTAGCCTTATTTTGTAGCACTACCATAATATTATTACTTGTATATCTGATGAGGAAGCTATGCCGTAAGTAATATCGGGTTTTGAAATAATGGGTTACAACTTTTATGAATGGCCGCCAAAACCCAAAACAACGCCAACTTTACCCAAACCCCTTTATTTTTGTAAAAATTTAGGGAACGATGCTCAACTCGACAATTCAGAATTCGACTTTCACTCAAAACTATATGTACTGCCACACGTTGCTGACGAATACTTTTGATATCTGATGGAATCTTCAAAAACAAAATGAAATTACCAAGCTATTTATGGTTCTTTATTATGGAGTCTTAATGCTCATCATCAAGTGTAATCGCCCTCGATTACATATAAAACGATGATGATTTCGTTCAATCCGTCACTCTATCAAGGACAAAGATTGACATCAGTAACATACAAAATACAAAAAAACTTTATTATCAGAACAAAAATTTGCGAGTACAGGTTACTGTTGTTACTGTAACATAATCGTCATACATCATCATGCAATCTGTGAGAACTGTTCAGTGTTAAATACATTCATCCATATTTGTATTGAAATAACACTTTGTAAGCATTCAACAATAAACCGCAAACCCAAGGAGCCGGAAAAAAGCGGTTAATATTAACACATTAATAAGAAAATGTGTTTGTCTGATTGTCCACCCACACGCCAACTTGTCCGGCAGAATTCCCCAAAACCACAGATAAATTAATAAAACATAATTTTTCATAGATTTTTATTCAGTTCATTTATAAAATTAATTTATTAACCATACACATTACCTAACCTACCTATTACCACACCTCGGACACTCCATAGAACGCTCGTAAAATAATCACCTAATACTACTACATAGCCTAATGGTGACATTTGTACACGTGCAAATGTGTGCGTAAACTCGTTCGTTTGTGAATGTGTGCGTTCAGCTTCTATACAAAGTGTCTCCCGAAGAGGCTCCCCGACTCGGGGGTGAGGTGCGGTATCTGAATCCGCGCGGGGAAGGGAGTGGCCGTTCTGTACGTAGTACTATTATCTCTTCTGTGCTACCTATTACCTTGATCTATCTGTAGATTGATAAACGGTCATAAGGACCGGAACCCTAAAAACGAACGTTAATCCTGTTCAGTCGTAGACAGGATCAAAATCCGTTGCCCAGCTGCGTTGCGTGTCGGTTAATGTACGTCCAGCTTTTATCTTACCAGCAGCGGGGTTGCGTCGTGTATATCCAGGTTCAAACCCCCGGTTTTAATTAAACACATTGCGAATGGACACATTGCCCCCCGCCAGTCAGCACAGCAGTCGGTGACTCACGCGATATTTAAACACAGGTTCAATAAGGTCGACTTTGTTAGCGCCGAATTTGGAAGGTTTTATGCGTAGGAAATCTGGGTCGAGATACCGTTTGTGATGTTTGTTTTCGTCCCTTCTTTGGTTTTGATTTTAGTATGCAACTGTATTATCAACCGACTTCTAAAAAAGGAGGAGGTTTTTTTTCTATGTTTGTTACGCGATAACTCCGCCAATTATGAACCGATTTGAACGATTATTTTTTTGTTGAATAGGTATTATCAAAAGGGTGGTTTCATGCGAATTTGAAGAAAATATTTCACCCCCAAGGGTAGAATTTTAGGGGTGTACCCTTTTCTCATGAAGGGCATGAAGTCGGTTTTTTCAAGTTTTTAACTAGGCGAATTATTTTTGACATTTGTCTGAACTCGCGCGCAAGATAACAATAAGTGTATTACAAGAACATTTGGCGCTTTTTTGCTAAAGTACATCTCTTACTCTAAGGACCTTGCATCTGAAATTATCATTGCAATTTCCGTCGATGTGTAAAATTATGGAAAATCGCTGTCCGTCTGGCGAATAGGGATAAGGACCAAGCCGCAAATGTGGACCAATACGCAAAGGACACATTTGTCTGAATTTCTATCTAAGTGATTGTTGATTTATTTATCCTTTCCATCCTGGGTTTGTTGGAAGAAATATCTCGATAGAGATAAGCTCGCCTTTGTACATGTCATTTCCATTTTTAATTGTCATAATGTATTGATTTGTGTGCAATAAAGTATAAAGTAAGTGAGTATTTCTGTCCATTTGGACTAAGTGCCGATCTCTCACTCCTCAGATAGCGTTTATCTATTTGAAATTACACAGCTATGTACTTGAAATGTCAAATACAGCTGACTGTTTATAGTGGGTGTTGATCTTTATCTCTTTGTAGAGTACATAACAGCTCAATATGTACTTAGATGTGACAAGTCTAAATGTTCGTGCTAAAGGCTGAACCTTTGTGATTGCCATTATAAAACGTTGGTCACACTTCCGCCTGCCATATTTGGCTAAAACGCCGATTGAATTATTCAAATAAACTAGCCAACCATCTTCTGCACCATCGCATTGTGAATTAGTTACAGGGCTACCAACATAGCTGCCTTATCCGAAAGGGGTGGAACAGGTACAGTTGAGGTTTACAATACTACGTTTTTAGCGGGGGTAAAGCCTTCGCCGCCAAGACATGAAGCTCTCCTCACCATGTTGCCTGGCTAAAATTGTGCTCATTTGTACCTCTGCCACCCTGTATGGGAAAAAGGCGTTATGCTATGATAAGCAGGGATCGGATCGAAGGTGTGAATTTACCTAAAGTTTGTAGTCGGACATAACAAGGAGCAGTTACAACCACTTGAGTTGAACCGGTTTGAAATTAACCTGTTAAATTTCGGGTTTTTGTAACCAGTTAATTTTTGTTTTTGTTAGTTTTACGTGTTCCTTACATTTGAAACACCGAACTATAAACATTTTCAAACTGCTGATTCCCAAAAAAAATCATAACTTTTTTATTTTTCAATTTTTCGGAAAAATGACTGAGTATTGTACTTTACATCATTCAAGCGAGGTAAATAAAACATTCATACAGATTGTAATTGAAAAGTGCAGTCATTTTTTCAACTTAACTCAAGTGGTTGTTGTAACTGCTCCTTGTCATGTCCGACTACAAACTTTAGGTAAATTCACACCTTCGATCCGATCCCTAATGATAAGTTATGTTGTTTTCTATTACTGTTAGAACGTCCATATTTCCTACTGAGCGTATTCCACAACATATTCCACAACGTATGGGAAAAGGTGTGACGCTTTGCATGTTTAAACAAAGAATTATATTTGTTTCGCCACAAATGAGATCCCCATTTCGGTGACTGTACTGTAAAGTGATGCAGAAACTATGTACTGTGCTTGAATTAAACATTTTGTTAGCCAAGGTCGATCGATGTACGTTAGGAGTTGAATAAATAGTATGCAAATAAAATAAAGTCCGTAACGATAAACCGCTCTCAGCTCTGAGACTTGTCTCAGCTATGTCAAAATGACAGTTCCAACAAATCATATCTGTCATTTTCACGCGCTTGAGGAAGCTCTTACAGCTGAGAGCGGTTTATGGCAGGCGTAAGTCTTTATAATTTCTTTATTGAACTACAAACATAAAACTTTCATGATATGTCCTTGTTTGTTAACTTGTTTCACACTTTAGCTGAACGATCTTAGCCCTTCAGGACACATCTTTAGAAATGCTATAAAGCCATAAAAATGCCTAACGTATTCGTAACTTCGATTTGACGTACAATGACCAATACGCATAACAACCAAATAAAGGTTCACCATGAAGGTTCTCAAATTGAGCAATACAATACAATGCATACTAACTCTTTCGCATGGTAAACAAGCGCCTATTACTGTGTTACTGTCTTTATTTATTTAACCAATTCATTCATTATGTAGTGCCAATAAAATAAAATACACAAACCTTGGCTGGATACATTTACAATTGTTAAAAAACAAAAAAACATTCAACATTAAATTTTAGTGTGCGTCCGCTCTATCAGATCTAAATCTAGAAATGTCAGTTATTCTATAGCCATGGTATTTGTATTTGTATTTGTATTTTATCTATTTATTTGCATCAGCGCACACACACACTAGTGGGTTTCATGCTTGCCTCTCACGCAGGAGGTGCAGGTTCGAATCCCGTGCTGACCGTGTACCAATGAGTTAAGTAATTTATCTTAAGAACGTTATATGGACACTCTAACGGTGATGGAAAACATCGTAAGGAGACCTTCATTGCTCCAAAGCTGCGGTGATGGGCTAGCCCCCCACGCAAAATGGAGTATTGAATCACTGGCTGAAAGTGGGCACAGTTGTGCCTCTGCCACCCCGTATGGGAAAAGGCGCGACGCTATGTATGTATGTATGTGTATATTATTATCTTAGTAGTACCTAGCCTACGTAAGACAGGGCTTCGATCTAAACTCGAGAATATTATTTCTTAAGTTCCCTGTACCTAAACTACATACACAAGGATGATTAGATGTAGGTACGTACCTGACTAAGGGCCAGTATTTCAAGAGAAGGATAAACAGTCGGATAACTTTTTTTTACACTTTTTGTACGTGTGAAATGTCGAAAGCCCTACTAGATAAACAGACAGATGAACGTTATCTGAGCAATGAGAGAACGGGTCATAAAATAACTCATTATTCTAAGTGCACTATAATTATTATAATTTCATCGGATTGTTACATGTTACTAGAAAAAAACAATGATGTGCAATTTACCGATCTTTTATTTTCATATGCTCAATAGAAGATACATTACATGGAAGATAATAACTGATATAAAAGATAATTCAGTGAATTGTTTGTGGATGTACCACGATACGAGTAGACTGAACACGCTGGTGATCTGATCACTGATCAGTTGATCACGACCGATATCCGACAAACAAAGGTTGACATACATATCCGCTGAACCGTTGACGAATAATTAAAGTAGAATATTCTAGTTTTATAAATATCTCTATGTGGGTCGTTTACATACGTAATATAGGACGAAAAATGTTTAGGACTTTTTGCGTTTCAGTCAATGCGTAGGTACCCATATGAAACGAAATTAGTATTTAGCGAAATGCGTGTGGTACGACTTACGAATGAATTATAAAGTACAACATTCTAAGTGTGTATTGTACAATAAAGAAATTACAAGAATTACACACAATTTTTCGATCGCGTTCGTACGACGACCCACGCCCATCCTAATTTCACATCAGCACGAATTTTCTCGAAAAGTTCGAATGTTCGTGTCTAAATCAATATTACATGAACAACATTATCACGAACAACGTTTTATTTAAACAACGATTTACCAGTACCAGTGCAATGTTGCATAACTTTACTATTGTGTATCACGCGTCCTATCCTAATATGATGTTGGTTTTAGAGACTAGAGAAACTATTTTTCCTTATTACAATATTTACACTTCTAATACACACATCAATTCAATACATTACAGAATGGAACTCCACGTGTGGCTTATAATTCAATTATCCATTTAACGTGAAACGGAGCCTATTCTATCGTTGATGCAGATTTCTGATCTCCTGTGGCAAATTAAACGTAACGCCAGATGGTACGATGAAAAAGCGAGTATAGCGGGAAAAGGACGCAGGTTGCACAATAACTAAGTTGAATGGCGTGAACATGAGGAGGTCTATCACAGTGGGTTCCCTGACGGGCTGATGATGATGATGCTAAAAACGTAATATTATTCCCTTTCCTTTTCAGTCCGGCAAATATGGCGAGGGCATCGTGACCTCCTCCCGAGGAGTGGCCGTGCACATCCGTGGCAAGGGGTCCGCTGGCCAGCACGACCACACAGGCTGCTCGTGGCCACTCCTGTCGGCTGCCAACCCTGACGGGTCGCTGCCGACGGAACCCTGGGTGGCTATCATTAGGCGTGGTAGCTGCAATTTTGAAATCAAGGTAAGTAACTTTAGTGATTTTTGGCATCTTTCTTTCCCTCTCATTGACAGCTTGATTCCGCCTGTACCCTCCTACTTTTTTGTCGACTTATCAAGTCCTACCTATGCCAATCGAAGGCTGGTTTTCCCAAAGATATTGCTAATAATAATGTCTATCCCTAGTCCCTACATGGCAACGCTACTTTCGGAATCTACATTGATTCACTTGGATTCATAAATTCGAAGATTCCAAAAAAGGCCGTAGCATAAATGGTCAAAGTTGTATGGAATACTCTTCGATCATATAGGTATATGATCGAAGGGAATACTAGCTAAACGGGCACCAAAACTTCGATCAACATTTTTATTGCATTTATAGTCTAGTTAGGGTAACAAGCTTGCTAGAGGTGATAACAAACCATAATTGGCAGCGTAACTAGCTTGTGGGTACCCATTACGTAATCAATCAATTGTGCAATTCTAATACGAGTGTATCTGCAGTTCATAGGTCGTGTAAAATATGATAATAACTGTCGGTTTGGGAATGCGCTATCAGAATCTTAATGGCCGGCATACACCATCAAGCCTATCGTCAAATGGGCATCACGATTGATTTGACGAACGATTTAATCAGTTAGATTTGACCTGATTTGGCTTGTCAGTTAGATTTGACGGCAAAATCGAATTTCGATTAGGCTTGATCATGCCGATTTGATCAAGGAGATTTGACCGTATATTGGTGGATCATGCCGATTTGACGTCTGACGCCAAGGCTTCAACTGAACGCCGTCATGCCGATTTGACAATCAAACTGATCGTTTGTGGTGTATATGGACGAACTGCAGATTTGATCAAGCCTGTAGCGTCATGCCGATTTGACGATAGGCTTGATGGTGTATGCCGGCCATAACATTCACATAATCACAAACGTCAAATCTACATAGTACCTCTCAAATAAAGAGATGTCGTTACGAGTAATATTTTTACATTTTTACTTTAAACGCTATGGTTTCAGTTAACAGACTTCTAGATGGCGTTAATCTTAGAATAAATCCTAATATCTTAGCGCCATGTCTTTTGCAATTTTTCGATGGTGCTGCACCAAGCGATAAAAGCCTCGATCTAAATACTTCCGTAGCAGCTCAGTTTATGCCGGTCACACATTTTGTTCTACGTGGTCTATCTATATTTATCGGTGGTATAACTAACTCAATTTTCGTTTCGCAAATCAAAGTTGTAATCTCATAGTGTAATGATGAGGTATAACATTTATTTGTAACCAACGATTAACTTAGGCATGGTGTTTTAACAAGTTGATCAATACATTTAAGTGAATTATTGTACTTTTAGGGTTCCGATCCATAAAAGGAAAAAAAGAACCCTTATAGGATCACTTTGTTGTTGTCCGTCCATCTGTCCGTGTGTCGACGACCTTTATATCGAGAAAGCGTGGTCTAGGTCAATGCAATCGAACGCTACGACCGTTTATGCTGTATAATTGATACATTTTCATAGTAATCGTAATAGACCCTTAACCTATAGGGTACTTCCCGTAGGCCTACAATCATGAAATTTGGCACAAAGCAACGTCTTATAGCACAAGTAAAGGGAAAAATCTGAAAACTGCAAATTTATATCTGTCTGCAAAAGTATGCAAACTACACTAGATTTGCTCTCCAAGTGTGATCGGAATCCTTGTTCCGCGAGTCCTGCTCGCTCTTGACCGCTTATTATTTATTTATATTATAATATTAAGATGAAAATCAATATGGAGTCAAAATAGACCTTTCCTGTATACATATAAGTAATTCTATTATTTGGTAAATTGTAGGAAGGTTAATAATTCATAATTTCTTTATTGCACACAAACAGTTACATAGGACAGTAAAAAACATAGAAAACGTGTACAAAGGCGAGCTTATCTCTAATAAGAGATCTCTTCCAGCAAACCAAACAGGGATGAGACAGGTGGGTTGCTAATACTACAAAATAATAATAACTTATTATCACATTGCCATTTTGATACCTAGCCATATCAGACTATCAATCTTTTATCCAAACCTGGAATGTGTTTCTAATCCTTTTATTGCCGATCGATACCTATCTATCTACATTATTATTTCAGCATATCTAGACTTTTATCAGAGCTAAGTACTAAGTAATCGTCTTACATACAATATGGGGGGTAACCCCACTATTTTATGTGTTTATTTATGCTAATCTAGTGCTTGGAAACCTTATTGCGTTTTGTAGATAATGATATTAAAACGATTATCATACGACCAAACACAAAATAAATACACATGGTGGTTTAAACAGCAATAAAAGTTTGATAATTCGGTTCATAAATAAATACATCGAAAAAAAACAACTTAATAATAATAATATTTTAAAATTGTTAAAATTATCAATCGTTAAAATATGCAGTTGTTAAAATTAACAACTCTAAAAATTAATTATCCTTAAAATTACCAACTGTTTTTCCTACACTTGCAGGTGGCGAATGCAATGCGTGCCAACGCGACCGCGGTCCTCATCTACAACGACCGGGACACCATCGCACTCGAGAAAATGAGGCTCTCCACTGACAATGGCCGTAAGTGTACACATACACCATCATCATCATCATCATCATCATCATCATCATCATCATCATCAGGCTCTCAGGGAAACCACTGTTGATAGAAATATCATCGCAATCCCTTACAAATTGAACCTACGAGCGTGTAATTATTTAGTTCCAGCTTCAACCGATAATTTCATTATCGGACAATAAACTTGTAAGTTGTAACTATATTATAGATAGATAATTACTTTAAATATTAATCTGATAATTGTATACGCCAAAGCGGCTCCGTAAGACAATAAACAATTCTTAAATGAACTTGGCTTTGAAACTTAATTTGTCGAAAACACTGCAATCAACGCCCTTGTAATAATAAAACTACATGTTAGATTTAATTTGTAATTGGTTAGTTACAAAAACCCTAATTGTGTAATTGTTATGAATCCAAACATTTACAACAAAAGTTGTGAGATTATTCAGTAGATAACATTATCATATTAAAGTAATAATATCGCGTAAAGTGAAAGAAACTTCAGAAATATAAAGGCGACAAATAAAATTGTGGACATTTTGCGAAAGCGGCATTTTGCGTATATTATCGCCATCTTATAGGTCATCAAAATTATATAATATTACTGATGCACATACTACAAGTGTACACGCGCGGCGCACTGAGCCAGCGTGGTGGAGTATGGCTCAATCTTACTCGTATCCGGGCAAAGGCCTGTGCCCCTCGGTAGGGACATTAATGTCCTACATTTACTTTACTGATGCACAACGATCCTTCGGAATCGGAGATATTACGCTATGATGGATATACTTATTCTTTAATATTCCTCTCCATCCTAGGTTTGCTGGAAGAGATCTCTTATTAGAGATAAGCTCGCCTTTGTAGATGTCAAATGTCTGAAACTGGAGCTTTTCGTGCACTATTTTTTGCTTCTTTGAGCAGGCATTACATTACATTACATTGCGTAGGAAAGGAGTGGTATTTTTTTTCTGTGCAATACAGTATAAAGTAAAGTAAATATAAGTAAATAAAGTAAGTTTAAAGTATTACAGGCTGCTGCATGGTACTCTTGCTGAGTCGGTTCCGGAAGGACCGAGATAGACTGATGCATAAAATCGATTGAAGGGATAGTAATGCTATTACTATCTTTCGCTTGCGTTTCGTTGCCAGTAAAACAAGACAGATTCGGGCAATTGAACTTCTGTAACCATTATTCCGTACACGAGGGAAACAATGCCCTAAAATTAATTAATCTTAAGATATTCCTGTACTAGCATAGAGTTAAGATTCTAGTTAGCCTGCCCAGCCCCGTTTATGAGAGTGGTAACTTGTGAGCTGCGCACACGCAAGGCCACCCGGTCGCCGTCATTGTTCGAAATCTCTCACGGTACCTATAAAAGGGCCGCAGACATACACGCATAGATATTACACACACATAGTTATAGGTATTCTTAGAGTTCCGATCCTTAAAAGGAAATCAAGCTGAAGTTAAGGTCTGTGGTCGCATAAAGTTTGGAAAAAATCAACCTTCTAGGGCAACGCAATCGAACGATACGACCGTTTATGCTGTAATATTGTTGTATTTTCATAGTAATCGCAATGGACCCAAAACCTATAGGGTACTTCCTGTAGGCCTACAAATGAAATGCCATGAAATTTGGCACAAAGCAAGGTCTTATAGCACAAGTAAAGGGAAAAATCTGAAAACTGCAAATTTCTGTCATTCTACAAAAATATTCAATTTGGTTTACATGGATGACATCATATTTTAGTTTTTTATGTGGAATAATTATTACACATGTAACGATCTCCAAATGTGGAACCCTTGGTGAGCGAGTCCTACTCGTACTTGACCGTTTACTTATATCTTGATCCAAAATACAATATTTCCTATCATGTCAAATTCAAGCAATATAAATATACTTAGAAGATACATGGGGATGTATCCGCTTATGCAACTCAGTCTTCCGGTAAAGCCAGTTATACAGGGTGTTCGGTAGATGAATGTCCAAACGGAATCAGCAGGTAATTTGCTACCCACGCAGCCATAATTTTCTGGACTTGGCCCCATAGATCCCAAAAAAAAGATGATTTGCAGATCTTTGAAAAATGGCCGAAACTAATCGTTTCAGCTGGAATAAATGAAATGTTATCTCTGTTATATGATTTCGTTTGGACATTCATCTATCGAGCAGCCTGTATAAAGAAGTTGTTGCGCTTCCGCTATAAGCTAATTTAGCATTGTCTGAAGCATGTATCTTGATATGGTAACGTCTTAATAAGGCTTTAGATTAAACTGATCCTGATAGTATAATCGTAGCTAGTTGGTGTGAAAATGTTTCAAGAAGAATACAATCGAATGCAGCTAGTAATCATAATCATAGTTCCTATGGCCGAACTGCTTTAGTTATTGTTCTGAGGGCCGAACGCTGCCCAAAATAAACCTAGAGCCCTGTCAGTTTCCGAAGACAGTGACAGCATGATATTTTTTTGATGAGAGCTGGAACTAACGCTTGTTGGCCAATAAGGAGTGAAAGGTCTGTGTTGATGACAGGTTCGTTGCATTGAGTTACGTAGAGCTGGCGCCCCCCTGAAGACGGTACAGAGCCACCATCTTATCTGTAGAACGGCAAAAGCGGAAACTACTGACGCCACGTTGAAAACGTCACTTCACTCAGTCAGCTAGTTAAGCTCCTTTAAATGTACATAACACCACAATAACCTATGCAGGGTGACATTAAATTAGTTGACCATATTTTGGGGAATGATAGAACCCATCATTATGAACAACTTTCACTAAGAAACATATGGACGCAAACGAAAAAAATGTTTGGGTCTTCCCTTCAGTAACTTCCATAATAATAAGATAACTGCTAAGTTTTTTTTCTCTTTTACTTGCTTAATGTATCTTCTGTGGTATTTGTTACCGGCTTAATTTTTGTATTTATTACCATTGTAACTCATTTATTTTATATGCTGCTGATGTCCCAAATAAAATAAAATAAATAAAATAATTTATTAATTTTTTTTTTTTTGAAAATAAACTTGAAAACAGCTGATCGGGGCAATGTACTCGGGGACGTTTTTTTTTTTAATTTCCTTCTATATGTTTCTTGAGGAAAGTTGTTCATAATAATGGGTACTATCATTCCCTAAAATATGGTCAGCTAATTAAATGCTACCCTATATTTGTAAATAAATGCCTTTGACTTTGACTTCTGTAGTCTATGCTCTGTTCAGTTGGAGTAGATGGTGGCGCCACCGCTCATTCCACAAATAAGATGGTGGCCCACGCGGCCCACGCATAGCCACGTCCATTTTGGGTGACAGCAGGCCAGTCCATCGCGAAGATTTTGTGCAAGCCGAATAAATACGAAGAAACCCGATACGTTTAATACGCCTTAATTAGTGACCGAGTATTGACCAGTCACAATATTTCCCTCGTGTCTGTCGAATACCAATAGCTGTTAGCAACAGTCGAGTTCAGGGTAAGCTATACCACGACGGTGCGATTGTACACCCTATGTCGCACTTAATAAAAATGGTGGAAAGTGGAAAGGGTGCGATCCAATTAACGCAAATATCACCCCCGGCGTGTACACGTGATTTTTCACGTGGCCAGACAGACGAACGACCGGTCTTGAACTGAAATTGAACTTGTACTTTCGTGTAACGAAACATTGTTATTTGGATGTGAATAGAGTGACAGATTAAAGAAGTGTTAGAAGTGTATCCAATTATTTGGGTGGAATCAATCACTACAGTGTAGTCATATTACAGGGAGATTTAGGGACACCATTCTGAGCAACATTCATAATTCACAATTATTCTTTATTGCACACAAATAAAAAAGTTAACAAAATAATACAATGGCGAGCTTATCTCTAAAAAGAGATCTCTTCCAGCAAACCAAGTTTCCATGAGTGAGGTTGACATTCACTATGAAACCGATTTGATCAGCGTCAGTTATCTATCATGATGAGGGCAGCGCGGATTTTTGTCGCGGGATAGCACCTTTCCCGCGACAAAAGCCGCGCCGCGGTCTTCATGCTACGGGTGCAGGCAGAGCAACTTAATTTTTCACTTCCCAGTACAATTTGGCCCAAAAGCTGTCAAGCTGTCAGCTGATATGTATGGAGAAGCAAAATATTAAGTTGCTCTGATCAAATCGATTTCATAGTAAAAGATGCTGAGATCAGAATGGTGTCCCTAACAACCCACTAAAATATGTCTACACCCTGCTACACCTGTATGTATATGGAAAGCTTTAACTAAACATCGTACAGGACTGTACTAGGCCATTGTTTTGGACCCGACGACGTGCCCCTAGTATGATACTCGGCGTTTGACTTGGCGGGAGAGAGAGAGAGAGAGACAGAGCGAGACGAGACCCGACGTGCCAAAGCAATGACCTAGTACTGTATTAGAGAATCTTCCGTATCTAAATCCTAAGCGTCCGAGTAATACAAATTTGCCTCGTGCCGGCTCGCCTACTACTGGATTTGAAAGCCTATGTACTGTGCAACTGTGTGCATAATGACGTCATAGCCTTGACAGTGAAACCTAAGAAAAACTAAGTACAACACGGTCACAGTGTTACAGTAAGCATCTGGAGCTCTATTTATCATTCGCTCGTGTGATATACGACTTGCGCAACGAGTGGTTCTGACCAATCGTTGCAGAGCGAATTGTCGAACGAAAATCCGTAGAAAAGAGCGCTCGTTTGCAAAAGAGCGATTGAGAAACACTCAGCATCAAAAATATCGCACCTTTTTGAAATTTTACTCTGAAAGAAATTGTTCTTTTTGGGTACCCCTTAGAGGTCATTGTTAGTTGTCATTGTCATAGAGAAGGTAATGATCACACCTTCCTAATGACTGTCAACTAACAATGACCTGGGGTACCCAACAAGAACAATTTCTTTCAGAGTAGAATTTCAAAAAGGTGCGATATTTTTGACGCTGAGTATATAGGTGTCCTGAATCCGTGACGTAACGCGCTCTAAAGGCTTCGGCACACCACCGGAGGGTCGCAAGAGGGTGGTAACTTGGTAGCAGGGCTGGTGTCAAATACAAGAAATTCTATGAAGCATGTCACAGCCTGAGGTCACAGCAAGCTGTTTTTTTTTTAAGCGGGCCAGCGCTTTTGTGTCAGTGTGGCGGCATTTTGACAATACAATGAGGCTTAAAAAAAAAAGATAGTAGTACCAAACGACTTGATATGTAGCGCAGCCTGCGCAAGCGGTGTCAAAAAATTACTCGGTAAAAAAGTCTCTCTTCGGTGTATTTCCTTAGACTTAAGTAGAAATAAAATTGTATGTTTTAAGGCCCTCGCAAATTATATTGACGTTGACTAAGCAATCTGTATGATTTTATGGTCAATATTTTTTTTTGACTTTGACTTTGTTAATATGTGCATTCGAGCAAGGTTTACTAATAATGCTGTTTATGAGCACTTTATAAATCTGGATTTCAGCAAATGCGTTACGTTCAAGCGTTTCTATGCAAACTTGCTTAAGTTGGCTGAAGTCTTATAAGGTTGTGTAGAATACAGGCACACACCTAAAGCTGTATAACTATTTAGTATGGGGTATGGGGTAAATGGTAAACCAGAGTTGCCCTAGGCCTAGGCGCACAGAATCCAAATATTTTATAAAACTAAACAAGTTCAGCTATTTACTTAGAATTAGATAACGGCTATTAATATCATAGTTAAGATAAAAGTAATTATGACTATAATTAAACCAACAAACGGGTACACTCATAATATTTATACAAAAAACTACTTAAAGAGATAAATTTACAAGGAAGTTAGTCGTATACTTCATATTTAAATTTTATATTTATTTATTAAGGTAGGAGATAGCATAAATTGAAATGGTCAATAAAAGTTACATCATTGAATTATAAGTATCACTTGTTTTATTTTAAAATTGAAAGTAACAAAGCTTACATCATTTCGCAGTTTTTGAGACTTTGAAACTATTTTGTCACAAAGACGGACGCAAATGTTGATCCCCAGACACGTGCCTTGACGCTTGAGAGTGGAACTCAAATTTGAGTCGGATTTACGTGATTTCAGCTTGAGACTGTTTTTTTTTAATTAGTCATGATGTTACCGTATGCGTGTCGCTTTGTTATTGTCATTCATGATATTACCGTATGCGTGTCGCTTTGTTATTGTCATGATATTACCGTATGCGTGTCGCTTTGTTATTGTCATGATATTACCGTATGCGTGTCGCTTTGTTATTGTCATTCATGATATTACCGTATGCGTGTCGCTTTGTTATTGTCATGATATTACCGTATGCGTGTCGCTTTGTTATTTTCATGATATTACCGAATGCGTGTCGCTTTGTTATTGTCATGATATTAACGTATGCGTGTCGCTTTGTTATTGTCATGATATTACCGTATGGAAAAAATAATCAATTATACAAACAAACCGCCCCAAGAATCGCCCGGACCAAAGGTGCCCATAACGCTGGCCGCGTTACCGCGCTGCACGGCGAGCGAAATCCTCTGGGCCAGGAAAGCCCCGGAGCGGTTTCCAAAACCTCGGTCCCTCAAACGACGGCCGATGTCCCTGATGAAGGCCCTACCCTCAGAACCCCATACCCCAGTGGTCTCGATGGCCAAAGGAACAAACAACTGATCTTAGATTCGTTCTAGAATTTAGTTTAGATCTTGATTATCTGATGTTCATCTATCATATGAAGCCATCCGCCGAAGGAATGCGGTTTTCATACAAAAGGGCTTTTCGTGCAAAAATCGTATCGCGTTGATGTCTTTTGTATCAGTGTTTCTTTCCAGTGAATTTTCCAAACGCCATCCATTTTTGCATTGCTAAATGTATAAGTATTAGGCTGGATTTTACCAACGAAAGAGTAACTTTTACTCGAGAGTATCTTCTACTTTTTAACCGACTTCCCAAAGGAGGAGGTTTACAATTCGTCCGGATATTTTTTTTTTTTATGTATGTTCCCCGATAGCGCCTAGACGGATGGACCGATTTGGAAAATTATTTTTTTGTTTGAAAGGGTTTACCTTCCCATTGGTCCCATTGACACCAGGTCAGGATCTGATGATGGGATCCTGGAGAAATCGAGGGAACTCTTCAAATATTATAGGCAGACCTATAGTGATTTTTGTGTTTTTCATAATAACTCGTGCAAATGCACATGGTAAGCATAATATTGTGATGCGGAACTGCTCATGAAGACCACATATGGCCACCAGATCTGCTCAATACTAGGTACAAATACAATGCGTGGCTGACGGGCAGGCAACGCATAGCCTAAGCCGGTGGACCTAGAGCCATGAAACTTTGTACAGAGGTTCCTTAGTAGCGTGGGGTAGCACTGTGATGGGATTTGACAAAATTAATTCCCCAATGGGGGGGTGGGGGTAAGGGGTTACAGTTTGTATTAAACTCAATCTAATCAAATAGGGTTTGTGGAAGTCGGTTTTTTCTAAAGTTTACTTTTTGTTTCAATTATTCATAGACCAGTGACACATAGATCAGATCACCTCATTTTGAACTGTCATTTGTCATAAAGTTATCCCCGGGATAGTTATTCTCGTATAACTTTTTGTTGGTGAAATCCAGCCTTAGAATTGTAATAGATAACTAGTGTCACGTCCGTCGGTGGGGGGCGACAGTTTCATAGAATAATTTAATAATATCTGATCTATCCTATTTGATTCCTCCAAGTATCCACCCTAACATGTCCAAAAGTTACTGGTTAAATCAATCAAAAACTCATTCATGACAAATATAAAAAAAAAAAAAAACAAAATTTAATTCTATCAGATCTAAATCTAGACATGTCAGTTATTCTATGGCCATGGTCTAGTGGGTTTCATGCTTGCCTCTCACGCAGGAGATGCAGGTTCGAATTCCGGTGCTGACCATGTACCAATGAGATAAGTAATTTATAGTAATTTATTCTTATACGGACACTCTACCTGTGATGGAAAACATCGTGAGGAAACCTTCATTACTCCATAGCTGCGACGATGGGGTAGCCCCCTGTCACGCAAAATGGAGTGTTGAATAACTGGCTGAAAGTGGGCGCAGTTGTGCCTCTGCCACCCCGTATGGGAAAAGACTTGACGCTATGTTATGTTATGTTATTGGTTTGTAAGTATAAACTTATAAAATCAATTACTATTATAAAAAAGAATCAGCCAAGTGCGAGTCGGACTCACACGGAGGGTTCCAATTCCATCATTGTACCAAAAGTACAAAAAATATGTTTCTTGTATGAAGACACCTTTATTTTTTCAATATTTCGTGTACCCATTTCAGTATTTGTTGGTCGAGCGGCAACAGACATACACGTTCTGTGGAAATTTCAACTTTCTAGCTATTACGGTTCGTGCTGACGACAGAGGTCCGTCCGGACGGATGGACGGACAGACGGACAGCGGAGGCTTAGTAATAGGGTCCCGTTTGGCACCCTTCGGGTACGGAACCTGTTGTGGATTGTATGCGATCACAGTGCGAGCGAGACAGCGCTAGCGGGGTAGAGCAGGACGGTGTCGCAGCTTGCAGTCTCTCCCTCGCGGGCACGGCGTCCACAACAGAACCCTTACAGATGGACAAATAGGAATGAACGCAGTATAATAAGAACAAAGCCTGATATCAGTCTGTTCGCCCCCAGGGAACATCAGCGCAGTGTTCACGTACCAGTGGAAAGGGCTGGAGATCTGCAAGCTCATCGACAACGGCACCAGGGTCATGGTGGGCATCACCAAGGGCAGGACCATCACGCACATCAACAACAATATCAACAAGTAAGAAATAATAAATAACTGGCCAAGTGCGAGTCGGACTCGCGCACGAAGGTTCCGTACCATTATCTATAAAAAACCGCAAAAAAAAAAAACATTGTATGGGAGCCCCCCTAAATATTATTTTTTTTAAGTAAATAATATACTCAATATATTGTGAACAGTTTAAGCGTCTACCTGCTACCATTATCAATATCGAGCAAAAATGAGCAATAAAAATCACGTTTGTTGTATGGGAGCCCCCCTTTAATATTAAATTTCTTTTGTTTTTTAGTATTTGTTGTTATAGCGGAAACAGAAATACATCATCTGTGAAAATTTCAACTGTCTGGCTACCACGGTTCATGAGATACAGCCTGGTGACAGACAGACAGACAGACCTACAGACAGACAGACAGACAGACAGACAGACGGACGGACGGACGGACGGACGGACGGACGGACGGACAGCGAAGTCTCAGTAATAGGGTCCTGTTTGGCATCCTTCGGGTACGGAACCCTAAAAAAGAACGTAACATTTAACAAAATAATTACTTACCAAGTTAAAAACTTAAAAAATCCGACTTCAAGACTTCTTGCTTGCATTCTGTATGCAAATGTCGTCTAATGTACACGAAAATGAGCCTGACAGTGAAGTCCACACTTGCAGAATTTATCTCGTGACAATGACAATAAACACCACAAAGTCACGAAAAGGCAAAAATGTATAATGTCATCCAGGTAAAAAGAAATTAAACTTCAATTTTTTCATGTAGAAATCGAAAACTACTGAATCAATTCCTGATTTACAAAAAATGGGACCAAACTATTGGGTTGACCTTTCGAACGAAGAAAGATTTTTTTAAATCGGTTTATAAATACAACCAGTGTCGATCGATGTAACAAACATAAAAAATACGACTGAATTGATAACCCCCTCTTTTTTGAAAACGGTTAAAAAGACAGTGAACACTATTAGAGAAAGAACGAACGTCCGTACAATATGCGATAAATTACATATCTCATTAGAGCAAGGCCATCACCGGGATTCTATCCTGAATCTCCTGCCTACTTACCTGCGGCTGCGGGGGAATGCGGCTCGCCAAACATTAGTTGTAATCAACGTACGCAACCTATGTACGACGACGGGCCGCACGACAGTTTTGCAGCGGCTGACCAATCACAGCTCTCTTACCTCGTCCCCCGCCGCCCGTAAATTGGTGAGTTGTGTTTCAAAGGAAAATGTATCTCCACTGGATAAGCGCTCCCTGCTTACATATTTATTTTATGTTTCTTGAAGACATATATCCAATCTGAGCCTTGAACCCGCGTCCGTTCCCGCAGGACATCGGTGCTGTTCGTGTCGATATCGTTCATCGTGCTGATGGTGATCTCGCTGGCCTGGCTGGTGTTCTACTACATCCAGCGGTTCCGATACATACACGCCAAGGACAGACTGTCGGTACGTATACAACTACATACACCTATTTATTTATTTATTTCGTCGTCGAGTCGTTTTTTTACAGGTGGCCAAATAACAGGTAGGTATACACTTTAGTTTTGTAATATTATTCTATGAAATATAAAAATTATTAAGTATTTCTTGTTAAATATAGTATTTAGGACCGGTAATTCAATATGGAAAATAATGTCAGACAAATGTCTACCTCCAGCAGCATGGCCGATGTGAACCCCGCGTTCATCGCGTTTTTCATTACATTTTCACACGTTTCCTGCGTTATCTCAGTGACTGTGTCTTTTTATTAGTTTATTCCCTTCACTAGAAATGTCAGTTTTTTTTTGTTTGTATACAAAATTGGACAAGTAAGAATGAACGCAATACCTATGTTTTTGGTTTCTTTTGTCGAACAGTAATGTGTTCACTGTCCTTGTAATAAACGTTTTTTTCTTTTCTACTAGTAAACCCATACCTTCTATTCAATTTTTTTGTGAAAATGTCGCTCCGCTTTCCGCCCGACTCTGTTTACGTCATAATCACTTACAAGTACATGCGTATTTTTGTATATGTTTATGTTATTTTATATTTCAGAAACGACTGTGCTGTGCCGCGAAGAAGGCGCTTTCCAAAATACCAGTTAAGAGTTTAAAGACTGAAGACAGGGTAAGTGCACCTTGCCTATAACCATAACCTGAGACGTACGCCACAGGCGGCTGATTTTTCAATCCTTTATGGTGCTCCTAAACGGGCCAGGTTTAGCTGCAATATGTGGCCGGCAACTATTGGTGTCCCTCTCTCACTCACATGTTAGAGAAAGACACCAATAGTTGCAGGCCACATATTGCAGTCAAAATGTGGCCCGTTTAGAAGCACCATTAGATACTGTTCATCTCTGTGTTTGGTATTTCACAGGTACAGTCAGCCAAGCAGATACCTGACCCCCTGTCGTATAGAATTATTGAGCCTGTGGTGGGGGGGTCAGTTATCTGCTTGGCTGACTGTACATGAAAAGCCAATAAAGTTATCTGACTGATTTATCTAGGGTTTGAAAAATTGTCCTAGAGTATCATATCAACAAATAAACATGCGTACAAACGCAAAGCTTTTCCCATGTAAGTTGGCACAGGCACGGTTTTGCCCAAGCTTAGCCAGTTATTATGCGTCACTGGGGTCTAGCCCATCTTTTGCGATTTTTGCTATTTTTGATCTCCCTCCTCCCCTCGGTGACCATGACACAAGACTGATATTTTGATCCCCCTCCGTGACCACTGTAGTATGAGACAAGAACAAGACTGATATTTTGATCCCCCTCCGTGACCACTGTAGTATGAGACAAGAACAAGACTGATATTTTGATCCCCCTCCGTGACCACTGTAGTATGAGACAAGAACAAGACTGATATTTTGATCCCCCTCCGTGACCACTGTAGTATGAGACAAGAACAAGACTGATATTTTGATCCCCCTCCGTGACCACTGTAGTATGAGACAAGAACAAGACTGATATTTTGATCCCCCTCCGTGACCACTGTAGTATGAGACAAGAACAAGACTGATATTTTGATCCCCCTCCGTGACCACTGTAGTATGAGACAAGAACAAGACTGATATTTTGTACTAGCGTGGTATTTTGAAGAACCTCCCCCCTAAACCAGTATGGGTACGTTCCCTTAAGTGCCCCACTGCTGGGCAAAGGTGTAGTTCTCCTCATGTTTCAACAATAATTCACGAGGAGGATCTCATGCAAGCTTCTGCAAACGCCAAAAAATAATTTAATTTACTACTCTTACAATTTAACGCTTCCACACGATAAGAAGAAGAAGAAGAAGAAGAAGAACTATAATTTCTTATCTTGGGCTAAGTTCGACTGGCAGATACTGCTAAGGCTGGATTTTACCAACAAAAAGTTATGCGAAAATTACTATCCCGCCCGGGGATAATTTGTATTGTATGACAATGACAGTTCAAAAAAAGTAGAAGATTCTCTCGAGTAAAAAGTTATTCTTCGTTGCTTAAATTAGCTCTAAGTGTGACAAATTAAATAATCAATTTATCAACTCAAGGAAGTAGGTAATTTTATAGGCGCCGCAAATGTTACCTAAGCGGACTACACGCATATTTAATGCAAATAACCTATTATTACCTACAATAATTGCTTTAATTATCCAATCAGATACAATATTATGTGAATTTTGCTTATTACAGCACGTTTTACATACTAATTAATGCATTCAATGTACAAACAAAACAAAGCAAATATGTTCCCGTACCCGGTGGCAGACACACAGTAGTGCCCATGATTAGTCACGACAATATGTTCCCGTACCCGGTGGCAGACACACAGTAGTGCCCATGATTAGTCACGACAATATGTTCCCGTACCCGGTGGCAGACACACAGTAGTGCCCATGATTAGTCACGACAATATGTTCCCGTACCCGGTGGCAGACACACAGTAGTGCCCATGATTAGTCACGACAATATGTTCCCGTACCCGGTGGCAGACACACAGTAGTGCCCATGATTAGTCACGACAATATGTTCCCGTACCCGGTGGCAGACACACAGTAGTGCCCATGATTAGTCACGACAATATGTTCCCGTACCCGGTGGCAGACACACAGTAGTGCCCATGATTAGTCACGACAATATGTTCCCGTACCCGGTGGCAGACACACAGTAGTGCCCATGATTAGTCACGACAATATGTTCCCGTACCCGGTGGCAGACACACAGTAGTGCCCATGATTAGTCACGACTACTCACGACCATACTTTTTCTGTGTGACAGGGGCTAACCCCTCGACGCATCGAGCGAGGTTATCAGTTTATTAGTTTTCTTTTCTATAACGCGAAATGGGAAAAAATCCAATGAACGAATGAAACGAATGTGTGTTGTGTAATTTTCAGGAGGTGCAGGGCGACGGCGAATGTTGCGCCATCTGCATAGAGCCTTACAAAGTGTCCGAGACGCTAAGATCACTGCCTTGTAGGTAAGTACGGCACGACGGTGTTCCGTATACAGTGCCACAAACAAACCTAACTGACCCGGTGGCCAAAACCTGAACTAAGATCGCCCGCCAGTATGAAATATCATTCGTACGCCATTGACGCTAGCGGCGCCGCCACCGCGTCATTAGGTTTGTGGCACTGTAATGCGTATGCGTATGCGCAGTGGCTCTATGATGGCGTCGGCAGTCATCCGCTGGTTAGTAGCGGGGCGGATGTCAAATACATTAAATTCTATGAAGCATGGTGTGATCGAGCGGGAGGCGGCTCGACATTTGACAACATTGACCGACAGCCCGCTGCCGACACCCCCCCCCCCCCCCCCCGTAGTGATCTGCGTAGAAACCGCCATTTTGGTTCAAGTCATAAAAACAACATTTTCTCACTTATATTTGCATTGCACTAATGTTCGTTTAGTTACCTTCCCTAAAATCACACGACCATGTGCGTGCACATCGTTTGTTTGTTAACAATTTTGGCATGAATTTAGCCCATAAACCCACTTCCAACAGTATGGTTCGCTCACCTCAGCTGGTGTGATTTGAAGTGATTATTTGTGAATTGTGACCCTGTTTTTACTTGCACGGATCTAGTGAAAGTGCTCGGTAACGGTGATTTATTCATGAGTTGTTTCACACATACAGTTGTTGTCTATATTTTTCGAGTCGTAGCAGATCTATATTTGTTGCCAAAGTTTTACGCGAAACCCAGCATCACTATGAGTGCACCATTCTACAAACCTTCCCTATTTGCGACCCACGATCGGGAAATATGTATAATAAGGAAGTAAGTAGTGGTATACTATCATTATCATTTAGTGTTTTGTGTGTCGATATTATTACCTTCCCAATGATAACTAAAGTGTCCTCATCGGGGGTACCAAAGAAAAACAATATTATTCAAAGTAGATTTTTTAAAAGGTGCGTTAGACATAATGCAAATAAATATCTTTGACTTTGAAAAAAAATGCAATGCATAAAAATAAGCGTTCGATTAGCAATGTGCAACGCCCAGAGAATGCCTCAAAACGCCTTGGTGTCCTGTAAAAAATGGACAACCTCTGAGTTATTGATAGGCCGCATCATTCTGGACAACAATCAATAAGCTGCCAAGTGCGAGTTGGACTCGCGTTGAGAGGGTTTCGTACACCTTAGGACTAACACCAACAAAATACCCTAAAAGTACACTTTCATACAAACTTTGCACCCCAGGTTTAGTGGGTTAGGGGTTCAAAGTTGTAGTTTTCGGAGTTTTTATGGGAGATGGGTGCAAACATGTGCTTGCATACCAAATTTCAGATTTTTAGGACTTCGGGAAGTACCCTAGAAGTTTTGATGACATGCGTATCGGTCATATTAATGAGCAAAACTTTTTCAAAATAAGCCTTATAAATATTATAAAAATACATTTAAGATCCTCACACCATGCGCTTTCATTTGATATGTCATACGGCATATATTGAACTTTTTAAATTTTATTTTTATCATTTGGCCCCTAAAAGTGGCATTCCATATTTATATATTTACATTGCATCTCTGTCTTTGGGTCGCAGATATTCATGTGTACCAATATTCAACTTCATCGGTCCAATATGTTCTGAGTAAATTGCCTGTGACGGACGGACGGACGCCGGACAGACAGACGCACGCACGAGTGATCCTATAAGGGTTTCTCCTTCTGAGATACGAAACCCTAAAAAGAAGAAAAATATGTTTTGAAAAAAAAAATAGAAAGTAACTATACTAATTTCGAGAAACGAAGCACGATCGTTTAAATAACTTTCAATATGAAACCGAATTGATCAGAAAAAGATTATTTTCCACTCCTCCATACAAATCAGCTCTCCTCCCGGCCCCAAATGTATAGAAATGTCAAAAATTAAGTTCAACGTGAAACTGTTTTGATCAGACTTATCTGATCAAAACAGTTTCACATTGCAAGTTGTTCAGAATTGTGAGGGTTGTCCATTGTTTACGGGATTGGAATACGTGGTATTGTCAACGTCATATTGTATGTGACGTTGATTGTACCGTCATATCATATCAGCCCGTATCATCCCACTGTTGGGCATAGGCCTCTCCCATTGTACCGTACCTGGACTTAACTACTAATTGAAGGGCCCGTAGCATAATAACCTGCGTTTGTTCACAGACACGATTTCCACAAGAGCTGCATCGATCCGTGGCTGTTGGAGCACCGAACCTGTCCGATGTGCAAGATGGACATTCTCAAGTACTACGGCTTTGTTGTAAGTGCCTTGCGTTCTATAACGCAAAAGCACAAAATAGTGCTCGACTTTGTTGTAAGTGCCTTGCGTTCTATAACGCAAAAGCACAAAATAGTGCTCGACTTTGTTGTAAGTGCCTTGCGTTCTATAACGCAAAAGCACAAAATAGTGCTCGACTTTGTTGTAAGTGCCTTGCGTTCTATAACGCAAAAGCACAAAATAGTGCTCGACTTTGGCAGTGACTACCAAGACGTCCATTAATGTCTATTGCAGGGGGATGAGAACTTAATTTCCTTTTCGGCCAGGAATATGACAATCTCTCGACTGAATCTCAAATACTGGCACTCGCACGCGGCTCGTGAATGGCAATTCGAGTGTTTGCATGTGCAGTTGCATGCGCTAACCCGGGACCTCTCGTTGTTGGTGAGACAGAAGCTCGTCTGCCGCCGCAGAAGTCGTTATACTTTGATTTGGTTATGTTTTCGTCCATATATCGAATCCGGAATTACCGCCTGAGAAGGTTATGAAGCAAAGTAAACCGTGTATTACTATAAACCCTAATAAGTTTTAAGCGTCCGCTGTCGTATGTTTGTGTCACCCTAGCGGTCGAAGTGGAAGAATTTTACCTGTCATCAACACAGACTGACCTTTTATTCCTCATTGGTCATAAGCGTTAGTTCCACCCTGTCACCGCGCGCCTAAAGATCGTTGGACAGCAGTACTTGCTAGGCCATCGTTTTGGCACGTCATCGGGTCTCGTCTCTCTCTCTCTCTCTCTCCCGCCAAGTCAAACGCCGAGTATCATGCTCGGGCCACGTCAGGTCCCGCCCCGACGTGCCAAAACAATGGCCTAGTACTGTACTTTAATATTTATTCAATACTTATTACAGACCTAACCGCCATCTTTGAAATGCCATTCTATACTCGGACGCAATTCCCACACACGGCAGCCACTAGCAACACCACACCAGTCATTTGACAGTCAAGTTGTCAGATCTGTATCGCGATGTGTGTGTTGCAGTTCACGGGCAGTCAGGAGAGCATCTTGCAGTTGGAGGTGGAGGAGACGCGAGGCGCCGCGAGCCCTGCGCGCGCGCGGCAGCCGCTCACTCTGGTTGGTACAGGGTAATTACTACTAGCACAGATACTGTAATATTATACTAATACAGATAGACCACCTAGAACTAAATATGACACCGGCGTAAACTGAGATGCTACGGAAGGTTCTTTAGTTCGAGGCCATTATCGCTTGGTGCAGCACCATCGAAAAATTGCAAATACCACGAAATGGCGCTAAGATATATAGGATTTATTCTAAGATTAGCGCCACCTAGAAGTATGTTAACTGAAACCATGGCGTTTAAAGTACAAATCTTACTCCTCACGATATCTCTTTTTTGCGAAGGGTTACTAATTCTAATTTGTATGGGATGAGCACCCTGTGCTGCTAGTCAAAGTAGATAGTAGTCATTGACAAGGGTCAATAAAATATCTGTCAGATGGTTAATTTCATTAGTTTGGAACGAGCGACAGAGATCACGCATAAAACATGTAGGTTTCAAAAATAAATAAATAATAACATAGTTAATAAAAAATATATACTTGCCTGCGATTCGGGAGCCGACACGAACAAAACTAAGCAACCTATTTTAAATAGCGTGTTTGGAAATAGAATCTGTGGCCACCGCGCAAGAGCTGTCAGTCTAGTGTCTTAGTTTAGAGGTTTTGACACTTTCCAAATCGCCCCAACTAATCAAACCTTTCTAAGATACCTAAAGTTGGAATGTCCGTCGATCGAGGATATAATTACAAACAACAAGTATTCTTTGCCGGGCCGGATTCTGAAAGCAAACCGCATGCCAATAGCTATAGCGAGAGCGCCGAATACCGGTTGTAGCCGGCGGCGCTTGCAGAATCCGGCCCTATACGGTATATATATAGCATAGGCTATACTCTATCCATGCTTAGAAGCAACTTGACGGCTAAAATCCACTTTTCACTATCCACTAGGGATGTTACCAAAACGAACCAAGGAAAGAATAGAAATGTTTATTCAGTAAAACTAACAGAAGAGTTTTCATCGTCATCACTGCTATCCGCACTTAGGGATGTAATTAGTTCATTTTCAACTATATTGTCTATTCTTATATCTCTTTGCAAATCCTATAAAATTATTCACGATTCACAAATGTTTAAAAGTGTGTATCGAGTCTTTTGATTAATATTTTTTTATGAGCAATATCCCCTCACTAGCAGGCTAAGCTAATTATGTCAAGTTGCCCGTTATATTAGATACACTACATAGAGTAGTACGTTCCCTATATGTCCCTCCATGTTGTCACGCCCCACAGCTGACCAGCGACAACTCGTACGACGAAGCCGCCAGCGAGCGCAGCAGCCGCGCCTCGTCGCCCGACGAGCTGATGCCGTCGCTGGGCTGTGGGGCCAGGACGCCCGACGCCCACAGTGGGGCCCAGCACTCTAGGTAATAATCACCAGCACTAACTTATTCAGAGCATGCCCCCCATGAATGACTGCCCTCAATGGTCGATCGAGGGAAGATTGCAAAACTCCACTCCGCTGACGAAGAGGCTATTGAATGGCTGCTCAAGCTGCCACCTTTGTGAACAAGGTATTGGACAACATTAAAAATATTCGACAAAATGTGGTACATAATCCTATCAGATAGTAGCGTAGAAATCTATATTTCAATTCAATTCAATTATTTATTGCACACAATAATTTAAACAGTTACATTAAGAGAAAACACATGTACAAAGGCTAGCTTATCTCTGAAAAGATATCTCTTCCAGCAAACCAGGCGTGAAAGGAAAAAATATATAACGAAAGGGTAGGCAGTGCACAATAACAAGTTTAAATAAAATATAAACGAAAAAATACTAAATACAGAAGAACTACTAATATTTCATTATATTTTAGAGTAAAATGCGGATTCCAGGAATTAAAATGTATAAACTATCGAAATATTAAGTGTCTGTATTATGTTTTCTGTGCAATAAAGTATAAAGTTAAGTTAAGTTAAATATAATCTGTATCGAAAACGCTCTGTCTGACGTTTATCTCTCTTCTGGTGACGTCACACGCTCGTCTCTGACATCTTGCTTGACTGAATCATAATTATGGCGGGCGTTCACTCACGAGCATGTGACGTCACGCGGGTCATGTTTTCAAATTCAACTATATTATTAATTTTTATTGAAATTGGAGAAGATATCCCGGAAATATTAATGTAGTGCGCTTAAAAACATCCTAAAAAAGTTTTTTCAAAAACGAATCCTTTAGGGTTATAATCGCCAAAATTTGAAAAAGAACCGATTATTTCGCAGTTTTTACGATTTTTGACAAAGTTGCGTTCGGCGCTCGAGGTCACAAACTTGGATTATTCATTAGGCCAACATCATAAACATGTCTGCAAAAAATCATAACTACCAGATTTGACGCATACTACTCCATACTTTCAGGCGACAAAGTTACTGGACTATATATGGAGTGTCCGAGGTGTGCTCGCGCGACGACGGCGCGGCGCGGGGCTCACTTTAGCATTACCCGCCTTGTCACTTCAGTATGGACACGTTGCGTTATATGTTTGATATTTTGCGCCCGCCGTCGCTACCGCCTCACTCTGGTTGGGTCCAAAAGTCCAAAGACAAAGGCAACTGACTGATATCCCTGTATTAAATATTGTCGATTTTATGTGATCTGTCCCCGCAGGTCCCGCGCCTCGACTCCCGGCGCCGCGTCTCCCGACAGCGCGTCTGTAGGCTCCGCGCCCGCCGCCGACCCGCACTAGTCCCGTCACGCACCTGACCAGCGGGACGGCTGACGTCACGCGTCAGACCAGCAATACGTCACTCGCCTGACCAGCGGGACGGCTGACGTCACGCGTCAGACCAGCAACACGTCACGCGTCAGTCCAGTAAGACGTCACTCGCCTGACCAGCGGGACGGCAGACGTCACGCGTCAGACCAGCAGTACGTCACTCGCCTGACCAGCGGGACGGCTGACGTCACGCGTCAGACCAGCAATATGCCACTCGCCTGACCAGCGGGACGGCTGACGTCACGCGTCAGACCAGCAACACGTCACTCGCCTGACTAGCGGGATAGCAGATATTCCTTAAGAGCAGTTTTCCAACAATCTTTTGGCGCGCGAGTGATGTTTACAGGGCGTCAGTGTGCCGGAAGCCTCGAGTTCACTAGGGCACAAGTTGTGAGACATGTACAGAACATCTACGGTGCTTGTTCTCGGAACATGGTGGCAACATGTGATACATTTTCCTTGTCCACACCAGTAGTCTCCGCAGAGATGTTGCCCGAGGAAGTACGGGCATGTTGATGCAACAACTCGCGCACTCGTCTACACTCGCCGACATCTGTCGCGGAACAGCCCCCCTAGACAAAGTTGAACGCTAACGCTAGCGAAACGAAACGATATTTTTTATGTATGCGATTTGACTTTTGGCTTCGGTAAGGTGACGTCACGTAGCGATGCCAAATGTCAAATCGCATACATAAAAAGTTATCGTTTCGTTTCGCTATCCTTAGCGTTTAACATTGTTCACAGGCACAGATGTCTCAGGAAGTTCTGGCTCGCGAACCAAAACACGGAACATGTTCTGCGACACGTAGATACAGTTCCTCGACATGTTCTGCGACAATTTGTCTCCTAGTGAATACTAGGGTTTAGCATGCCAGTTTGTCTCAGTCGTCGTTGGGAAGACTACTTGCCATGTGTCAAACAAGGCTGGGTCGTCTCCACTCGGGCATTTTCTCTTGTCAGGCACGAGATCCGTGCTCGTTAAAAGATCGTTGGAAAACTGTGACTCTGATACCGTTGTTACGGCCACTTACTTGGCCAAAAGTTATGCGGGACAGACAAGAAAGTAGTGTCATCACTTGATAGCGGACTCGACTTGCAACGGGAAGTAGTGACGTCGATTATAGCGGCAGCGGAACAGAGTGACGTCATACAATGGACACGAGAGGTAGCGATGTCCAGGCGCCGAAATATCCACGTGCCAAATACTATGCGAGGTGCATAGATGATGTGTTTGACATAGGAATCGATATAGATGGTGTAGTATTATGAAAATTAAAAATGAATTTGATATAAAAAAATATATCATGAGACTAGATAGAAAGTTATTTAGTGTTTGAAATATTTTTCCTTGGTTTATATTCTGTTTGGCTATTTTTTAAACTATTGTTTAAACAAATTGGTTATAAAAGGTAATACACCAATCCCACCTACTTCGCGACAGTCCTCAGCCTGAGAAAGAGCGGTGTATGTGATGTATGTTGTCTAAACGAGCAGCCGGTGTATGTGTTCAATATAAAAAAATACTTAGTTCTTCTAATACTCAGGAGGAAAAAAATAAATAAAAAAATAATACTTCCAGTGAATTTACAGCATGTGTGTCGGTGGATGACAAGTGATATTTTTCATAGTGTTTAAGTATTCCTTAAGATTTATTATAGTTCAGTTGTTATACCGCGACCCCGCCTAGTCACAGAATGTAATATGCGAAATGAATGTGTTAAGTATCGGGGGTAATGAAATGGTAAAAACGATTTTTGCGCGTTTTGTAAAAATCTGAAATGTCACTAAATTGTGTTTACCCCAATTCAGTACTGTTTCGACTTTACTTTAATTAAACCACTTATCTTGAAAATGATGTTTTTTAAAGGAGAATATTAACATTTTTGTTTAATTAAGTAACTAACATTGTAGGTGTATGTAATGTAAGGTACATTAAGACGTGCACTGGGCTGGTCCATGATCTCATTAATTTTATATGTAAAATGTGAATTTGTATCGAAAGAAATCAAATAAATATTCGTAAAACCATTCTGCTCAGTGCTAATACATAGTCGGGCCATAAGTTCTGTCACATGGGTAAAATTTCGAATTTAGAATAGAGGCCACAAAAAAAGTTATGGGAATTCGAAATTTGAATATTTCAAGAAAATAAAAATACAGGTTTTCTGGAATATTCTTCATTTTCCAATATGGAGTGGACGCGCAAAGAAGACAGAGTCGCAATAATATTTGCATCGTTGCGGCCACGCACCAACAGTGATTTTTAAACTGCTGAAAAATTTGAAAATTCCACTGAGATTCATTTATCGTACTATCAAACGATTCAGGGAAGATTCAAGTTTAGATGATAAACAAAGAAGCGGTCGACCTCGTACTGTTCGGACTCCAGCGGTCATCAAAGCAGTGAAGGCGCGAATCCAACGAAATCCTGTCCGCAAGCAAAAAATGTTGGCTCTGCAGATGGGACTAAGCAGAACCACTATTAAAAGACTATTGAATGAAGACCTAGGACTGCGTGCTTACAGAAAAAGAACAGCACATCTTCTTAACGCACGGCTGAAGAAAATCAGACTCGAAAGATGCCGGGTTTTGTTAAGGCGGTACGCAGGTAAAAAATACCGCGAAATACTTTTTTCGGACGAAAAAATTTTTAATGTTGAGGAGAGTTACAACAAACAAAATGATAAAGTGTATGCACAGTCTAGTGAAGAAGCGAACAAACGTGTGCCACGTGTTCAGCGTGGCCATCACCATTCGGCATTCATGGTTTGGCTTGGGGTCTCCTATTTGGGTCCAACAAAGGTGTTTTTTTGTGAAAAAGGAGTGAAAACCAGTGCCCTCGTATATCAAAACACAGTCCTAACAAACATTGTGGAACCTCTTTCACAAACAATGTTCAAAAATAGGCACTGGGTTTTCCAGCAGGATTCTGCACCGGCCCATAAGGCGAAAAGTACCCAAAACTGGCTCACGACCCATGGAATCGTCTTTATCAGGCACGAGGATTGGCCCTCCTCCAGTCCAGACTTGAATCCTTTGGATTATAAAATATGGCAGCACCTAGAGGAGAAGGTCTGCGCTAAACCCCATCGCAATTTGGAGTCACTTAAAGCATCTCTGATTAAAACAGTCGCCGATATTGACATGAATGTCGTGCGTATTTCGATTGATGACTGGCCTAGCAGATTGAAGGCTTGTATCGAAGCCAGAGGAGGACATTTTGAATAATTTTAGTGTGGTTTAAATCTGTATTTTGTACCCTTTCATTTGATATATAAATGGTTGTAGTGCGTAACTCATTGTGTCATTTATTTAACTTTCCATATGTGACAAAACTTATGACCAGACTATGTATAATACAATACAAGTAATGCGTACACTTGAGTGCAAAACTATCGCAAAATCTCTAGAGTTTCAGTAGCAGGATACAATTATGGTGTTTTTTTATACATTAGCTTTATATTACAGTTTTTTTGGCGTGCTTTGCCAAAGGGTATATATTTTTATTTGTTATTATTATACGAATCAGAAACCAACGGGGCTACCATGAGGCACGCCACTCACCTCAGTCGCTCATATAAATGTATAATTTCTCCATACTTGCGAGCTAGATTTTGACATTAAATTGTGACAAAATGCGCGACCGAGGTGAGTGGCGTGCCTCATGGTAGCCCCGCTGCACTTGAAATTGAAAAGAAGTCATTTGGCTAAAGCTCTGCTACCATACGATAGCGTTGCATTCGACTGTACAAATTTTAACGTTTAAAATCCCGATTGTCCATAAGTTTAAGCATTATCATATAATCGGGTTAAAATTACATATGTCCGTCCAATTTCATTATGTACGATTTCGTTCGTAGAATTGGTAGCTGCAATCATGTCACTTATGTGTATTTTATTATCATTACAATTCACTTATGGTATCAACTTACTAGCCTTATGCCATTCTGATTATATTTTTTTCTTATTATTTACAATATCTTACTTGTATAGAAACATGGTATATTGTTTGCGGATATCAAGACTCATATGTACCTACCTTATCCCGAATTGTACATAGGCTCACTCTATGATTAAAAGGTAAAACAATAGACTCATTTGACGGTCATGTACAAATAACAAACATCTTATTTTGCTATATTTTTATGTTGTGAGTTTAACTTACCCGTGAAGCCCATGATATGTTAATAAAATAGTGTTTTAATCCAAGACCAAAATCAACTTTACTATCGCATACTTACCTACTTACTTTGTTAATTACGTACTTATCACGCTTGACTTACATTCAATCGAGTGTCCCGGAAGAAATGTGGTTATATCTAGTCCAAAATGCAGCAAATTGTTTTGCTTTTAAAATAGATATATTTTTAATAACCAACCTCTTGAAGCTAGTTTATATTTTTAAGAGCGATACAACGCCGTATAGACAAAAACATTAATTAATCTAGCTATTACTTTTAAGCATTTAAGTTATTCAATACAAGTTTCACCCAATAATTGTACTTATGATTTGTACCTATATAATTAGTAGAAACATATGAGTTGACCAAGAAAGTTTCAAAAGTTTACAGCTTTAACCATATCAATAAGTTACAGGACAGATAGAGACAGGTTAAACAATAATTCAAGATCTTCTGATAGTGTCATGTAACTTATTGACGTGGTTACAGTATATATAACATGGTAATTTTATGCAAATCAAACAATGGGTTATATATATATTTTTTGTAAATTCACTATGAAGTTAGTACATTTCGATGTATTTTGGCAGACAAGACTATCATAACGAGGAGACTGGTATGTACTTTGTAAAATAAAAATGATAATCCTGTAAAAAATAAAGTCGTGTATATTGTAAAAAGTTGTAGTTGTACCTACTTTAAACTGTAAACTTTAAAAGTTGTGTATAAAAATGTTTTTACAAGTTCGTTCTATGCGCAAGCCTATAGAAATTATATTCGGAAAATAACGAAATACTATAAGTTCCTGTTGAGCAGTGAGTGAGATGAATATACTTTTCCAAGTTTCGTCCAAATGTATTTTCTATTGGCATGCGTAATGTCAATGTACATGAGAGTGAAAATAAAAACCAAATACAGTATTGAAAATTGTGTTTGAGTTCACCCATCCAAAACCTATCTATCTTCTATTTCGCCGAACTGTTTGGCTACGAGGAATTCTGTTTTACTACTTATCTTAAGTAAAAATATATATACATATATGTAAGTATACATTTGTCTCTTGTTTTGTTTTAAATGCTTCCATCCTCCCATACCAAAAATAATGCCAAGACCTCCCATACCAAGAAGAATTTTTATCGATAAAAATCTACTCATTCTTAATGATAAAAAAAAACATACGATAGTTTCATTATTTATGTATTTATTTATTTTCTTGCATAATAATCTAGTACGGTACACAGTATTTGAAAACTGGAATCATGACCATATAAAAAAGAATTATTGAAATCGGTTCATATTTACTACCAAATTCGAGGTAACGAACACAAGAAAAAAAACAAAAAACATGCAATCGAATTGAGCTCCTTAAGTGAAGTCGGTTAATAAATACTTCCTTGTTAATAAGTCCTACTAGGTTTGCAACAGTTAATAGTCATAAATAACAAATTATCAGCACATTTTCCTAAACTATTCAGTTTTAATCAATAAATAACTTTTACTATTACTAAATCATACACTTTCGTTCAATTTCATTCATGTAAATTATGTGTATACGACAATGGTAATTAACATATCTTACAAACAACAGCAACAGAGTAACAACCTGCATTTTCAGATCGATCAGAACTTCTCGATTTTCACACGTGCTAGAGAGAACCAGAGAGAAGATATAGATAGACTAAGATAGAGTTTCCGATCACTGATTTTTAAAGTTCTAGCGCAATCGCAATGCTTTAAGGTCGATTCACACATTATCAGTGAAGTCACAGTTCTGATACAGTACCGGCACAGTGCGAAGTATTCTATCAAACATTCTTTATGAACGTATCCCCACTTGTCAGTGTCAGTGACGAGTGACGACACAGTGCTCTCAGGGTCAGTGCCGAGTCGACACCGGCAATCACGGACTTTTCACTGAAGTTCCGTGAACTGAGTACTGACATGTGTGAATTGACTCACTGACGCAACACTGAACACTTTTACTGAACTGAGATAAAGTTCAAAACCCATGAAAAAACATTACTATAGAAAGTGGACGAGATGAACCAGCGGACCTTTGAGTGGTTATAAAAATCGTTCCATTTTCAAATCACATGCCGTCCGCCAAACTGGATCCTGTTGCGAAATAGCTCTATGACGCCCCTCGTGTAACAATCTACTATTACTTTTAATTGTTGAAGCTTGCGGTGTGCTGCTGTCACTGAGTGCGGGTCGCTAGCGGGTCGGGCGCGGGCTCGGCGGCGGGGCGTCACTTGTCGAGGCCGGCCTCGCGCACGCGGCTCTGGAAGTATTTCTCCAGCGTGTTGGCGCACCTGCCGGGGACAACGGGAAACGTCACTATTGGCTACTAGACTGGGTTGGGAATATTGCAAAAATCTAGAAAAGCCTCTTAGTACACGACAGCCACAAACGCCGATACGTGAAATAAGAAGCGGCCGTATCGTAAAAGAGTTAAGATGGGAAATCGTTCGACTGACGCGTGGGCGGCTTGTAGCGGCGTTTCGAAGTGACAAGAAGCGATTTTCCATTTCCAGTGTACATTATAATCCCGAAAGCAGTGAGTGCATCAAGAAACAAGCAGCTTCGGAATCATAACTTCTTTATTGCACACAAAAAATATAGATGACAAGAAGTAACCACCATTCATTTCATTTCACATAAAATAGTTTACAAAGGCGAGCTTATTATAATAAGAGATCTCTTCCAGCAAACCTAAACGGAATCGTCCACTCACCGGTAGTACTCGGTCTCCGGCGAGTTGTAGAGCCGGCAGTTGGTGAAGATGCGCGTCATGTCGGCGATGAACAGTCGCTTCGACACGTAGTAGCGCGACTTTAGTCGCTCGCCCATCGTGCGGATGTCTGCAACGGAAACACATCGTAATCTCTAAACCTGCGTCCAAATATGTTCTTGTGTTCGTTTCGTATCAGCGTCGGAGATGTTCGGGCATGTTCGGTGTGTGTTCGGCGTTACGGTGGTACAGGTGCACAACGATCCATCGCGATATTCGAGAATATCTCTATCATCCACTGCAGCAACACGTCGCGAACGTTACGGTGGTACGGGCTATTTTAGGTTACGTCTGTCCAGAGTTTTTGGATCGTGACGTTGTAACGGAACGGACATAACAATGCGGGCTGGCAGAGTTACATAACATTTACATAAAGGCACATATATTACTACTGGCGCTACACTAAGATATTAAATACCCTGTGTCGTGGGAACCATATACAGTGAGAATAAACTGCAAACAACGGAGGGGCCTACAAAGGGCTTAATTAAGTGGCGTACATGCCCTCACGAGAAACGTGGTACTAGTGTCTAAAAGTGACCTCCCCGTATGGGAAAGACGTGATATGACTTTATCATGTTAGACGCGCTCCCAGAAGCAAAACTTCCGTTATAGCAGTGTACACTATGGCCGCTAATAACCGACAGAATAAGCTTGTGGCCTGTCAAGTCAAAATAGATACTTTTTATGAACTGTCAAAACGGAACTCTATGAAATAACAACAGAATGACGTCATGTAAAAGTGCCATCAAATGCTGTCTTTATTTGCACAAAATTGAAAATTGAAAGCCTGTGTTACAATACTTCAACCCCCTTATTAATAGTCACTCCGGGAGTAAAAAAATAATCCAGGTGTCACTGCGGGACAGACCTAGACAGCTGTCTAGCAAGGTGTTACTGCGGGACAGACCTAGACAGCTGTCGAGCAAGGGGGTAAGACCTTTATAACCACCACACAATGTTGCAAAACGATTTAGATTTATAAAGGCCATATGTTCCACAAGTTGGATTGGCGGACCTAAGAAGAAAAGAAACAGAATAAAACAAACTCACCCATAGGATACTTGATGTGGTCATAGTAATCTGGCACCTCGGACTTGTCAACCGGCTTCAGGAAGGGCCACGAGGCAGCATGGTTCTTCACCTG